>JAOWCC010001368.1:25870131-26163636 GCA_030867875.1 Actinernus sp. WN-2022 | reverse complement strand
CATGAAAATTGACCAGTGAAATAGAATACGAATTTACGATATTTTTACACGAGGGTGTGATCACAATTTTAGCAGGCGCAAATGATTCCTTATCTAGTCAGACGATTGTTTCAAGGTGTACTTGTACTATTGCTAAATTAAAATTATGAGCTGCGGGGGAGTAGAATGACTGCAGAAAGATTTTTTTGGCCAAAAAGTGATCATCTTGTTCATCCAATTTTTTTTTTTATCTTTAATGCCAGCAGGTATAAATGAATGTCATATATAATTTTTGTGGTCATATTTGTAATCGGGCCCTTGCATCAAAATCACGTAAATTTCACCCCTGAATTTTGTTGTCAATTCTTGAAACTAACATTTATTGTTAGGAATGAAATGTAGCGCTTCTCGTCAAGAATACAATACAATCTTCAAACTGTTATTAGGAACATCTTTGTAGGAATTAATTAACTTGAATGTCATCCGGGCCCATTTTGCCTAACGCCGCTCATTTCATATTCACCTCCGAGCAAAGCAGCGATCATCTCGCGCGAGTTTTGTCCACTTGACAGAAAATAAATAACTATTGGTGCTTGGCTATTCACCTGCAGTGTGGTATATACTAAAACAATTATTAATCGGCTCGGTAAATATCCACCACTATTCACCTCCACTTCGGTGAATAATTGTTAAATATTTTTAATACTTCAACGGCTCAAACTAGCTAAATGCAGTTGGTAATGCATGTTGAGTTTTGGTACTGAAGTGTTTAAAATGTACCTTTAGTTTTCAGTCAGATTCAATTCTGTTCAGTCACTATCAGATTCAATCACATAGCGACGACGACGCTTTATTGACTTTGGAGAACTAATAGTCAGCATCGCCATCTCTCTGTGTCTTGTATTTTTGTTATTTGTTGATCTAGAAATTCATCCAAAGAGCAGTCACAAAAATACAAAGCGAGAAGAACCTTCAACCTAATACTAATACTCGTTCAGCTGGACCCTCCACCAGTGCGTGCTCACTTGACCTCAAAGTATCTTACCCACGTCTAACTCTGGTAAGCGCACTTTCTTCTATATTGTCACTAATCTTTTCAATGCTCTTCCATCTAAGCAGCTGACTACTACTTCTGTTCCATCCATTAATGATATTTCTGCAAGGCTTACTACCTTTAAGAAAAAACTTCGTAAGTTATTTTGTCCACTTTCTCTGCTCTGTTGATCACCTGGAAGAACTATTTTACCACTAATGCCGCTTCCTGCTTTACTGTAACTGCACACCAGATAAATATATTAAGTAAGTATTGCCATATTGCCTTTAGTTAGTCATATAGTGTGTTAATATATTATATTATATTATATTATATTATATTATATTATATTATATTATATTATATTATATTATATTATATTATATTATATTATATATTAGTAATATACCACTCAACAACCTCCTTGAGAACGCGCAATTCCATTGGTTCGCAAACAGTAGATGTTTAACAATTAGACCCGCAGCCCGAATCAGGGCTACCAGTCAATAGCCCATGAGGGGAGAGGTCTAATTGTTTTAGTATAAACTAATTAGTCGGACAGTAGAAAATCATAGAAAGAAAACAATTGAAGTTGAAACAAATTGAATTATTTCGTGAAAATGCGAGCGGTTTTTCTCTACCATGGGCTATCACAAATAGACCTATATATAGTAGGGTAGCCAATCAGATACAGGTTTTGTAATAGTCCAGTAGTTGGTTTATACTAATTAGCAAATTTCCTCTGGTTTTCCGTGGTGTGGACTCTTATTTACCACGATTTACGTCATCACATCGTCAAAATTTGTTGTGGACTCACAAGGCGCACGGAAAACCAGAGGAAATTTGTTTTTTACAACAATATTAGAAAACGTACAAAAATAGTTTCGTTACAAAGCGTGACAAAGCGTGACAGCTTTGAAAGAGCCAGCATTGTCTACAACTTTCTCGCGTCAGTACCGTTGTCTGGACTCTCATTTACCACCGCACATCGACCAATCAGATCGCGAGATTACCGGCAATTGTGGTAAAATAAACAATAGCTACCTCCGAAACATGGGCTATTCATCCAGCAACAGAATGGCCGCTGAAAACTCGCGTTTTGCGACAATTTCGGAGGAAGATATTCGAGAAATTGAAAAACAAAGCAGTACCAGATAACACAAAAAAAGCTACTAAATACGGTTGAAGGTGTTTCAAGGTAAGAATACATTATAGGCCACGAAAACACGACTTAAAAGATAAAAAGCTAAACATTGGCTTGTTTTTGTCTGAAGTTGCAACTGTTTTTTGCACTTTTGACACAAATAATTTGTATTTTTAGAGTGGTTTTCACAGCAAGATGAGTTTTCAACAAGTGTACCGCAGCTATAATCTTAGTGCATGCTTTATTTTTATTGTCTTGTAATTTAATTAGTGAGGACCGTATGTTAGATAACTGTAAGGTTCCTTTCTCTATAAATAAAGGTTTATTGTATTGTAATCTTCAACCATTTTTCAAAAGCAAACCGAGAAGCCATTGGAGTGCCATTCACATGTACACACAAATCTCATTGGTTGAGTCGCTGTTTTCTAGTTGCTGATTGGTTATATTTTTCACATGTGAAAAAGCTATACGCGATGGTGATTGGACGTATCGCTATATTTTACATGTAAAAATATAAGATATAGAGTTTACCGCATGGACCTTTATGCAATGAAATTCTCGTAGTATGTATAACAAATAGCATTACGTGGACTGTTTCTTGCAACTGAAAGGCCTAGGCAACTCGTACCATTTTTCACAAAACAAAATTGACTGCTTTTCTCCCCGCACACACATAGCGACAGATAATCGTTTGACTTTAACACTTAAAATGTTCTCCTTCATGGATACTTATCTTCCATTAAAAGTCGGAATTCCATACGGCTGCTTAGTATACTGTAAACAAAAATCGCTCGTGCTGTTCTAGAATCTGAATGCGGGTCACAGTAAGGCTCGTTTAATTACGAAAGCTTTCAAAACATCACTAACTCGTGCCATATTCAATTTCCGAATACCACTCATTTATGCGATACTCTAATTCACTCAGAGAGAAAACAATTAAGGAAACCTAGACCGTGAATTTATTTAGACATCGTTCGTTCTTAGACTCAAAACCCCAAACAATGTTTCGTCCACATTTTGTGACTTTTCTCAAACTGCTTCAAACATAAAAGCCAAGTAGTCGAATACTGAACCAGATACTCATTACATTGTATTTAGTTTTCATTTTTGTGATGTACCTAACCGAATGTAATCGATCCGCACTTACCTCAAAAAAATCGTATCAATATTTAATACATACAAATCTAACATATATCTATATGTTTTTACTAGAATCGAGAAGGCTTTTAAATTGGATAGCTAATATATATCAGATTTACAAGTGCTGAATAGCAATCGTCATATGTTTACAGAACGATAATTAAGATTTGAGAAAACCAGAGTGAAAGCGTTTCCTTTCTATCATAGTATCACATTCAAGTTCGGTGACAAATGCTAATCCTACTCTCGTCTAATTTGCTGTAGTTGATAAACAATTCATTAAGTTAGATATGTATGTATTAAATATTGATACGAATTTCTCGAGGTTCTATAGAACCAGAAGCTTCATATTCTCTTTATGTATTAAAAAGGGACTCTACTGAATAGACCAGTTCGCGTTTTATATTTTGACATTTTGAATGAGATTGAAAGGTATTATAAGGAAAACATGTGGAAATTTTGGAGAGTTTTTGCAGTCTCGCATTTAGTGATTTTCAAATTTTCAGTATAATGAGGTATTACAAGCGCCAATAAATGGATACAATTTGTGCTGGGTTGAGTTGCTAACAAATGTTTAGTTTTCTATACAATTCCTGTATCATGATTATATTAATGATGTGAGTACAAAGATATTGATACATCTGAAATTTGAGGTTGTTTGGGTAAACACTCACAACATGCCAAAGCTCCAAACTTTAGAAATGTTCACACGTTTTCTTATAAATCGAATACTTTTGCACTTCAAAAGACAATCCAAAATCGGTCGAAAAAACGCAAACTGGTCTATTGAATTGCCACAACGAAGATGACAATTTCAGCGTTCCTCTGATCTTAGTTCAGTAGACCAATCTTAGTTCAGTAGACCAGGGCTAGTTTAAATGATGCCTGTCTTATTATGCATATACGTGATTTTAGGTTATATTTCTAATGAGTTTACCTTGAGTGTAATATGGCTTTACATCCTGTGATACATAGGATTAGTCAACAGAATAACGAAATCGGAAGGCATCTCAGTAGGAGATTATTCGACGGCTAACATCACAGGACTGATTCAGAGTTCTAATTTTGTTTGGTGTACTCACCAGTGGTATACATTACGGGCTATACTTTGTTTCCAATTAAATGAAGTCATGAAATGTGAATCTCTGCAGGACAAACATGAAATATTAAAATGGATCCAAGTGATGACATTATGGCTACACTTGTTTGTTTTTATTCCATGACTTTGGAATATAAACCAAGTATAAAGTCGGATCTCTTTGAAGTCAGTTGTATGAGAATTTGAATCAAGTTTACAAAAACAACTTCATTGAGCCATTATTTTAAAAAAATATCAGAAATAAGTTAATATCTGACAGAGATTTAGGTTTAAGGTGACGTTACACGCGATGATTTTATTTTTAACATCGATTTTTCGCCCAGCATTTTTGCTCGAATAGTCAACATAATGTACCACATGGCGTGCTGGAATATGTTGACGCATTCTTTGTTAGTGTGGCTGAATTACCTTCAAAGACATGCAACATTGTTGCGCGGCGTATTTTTGTTGGAGTTGCTTTGTGGGACATATCCTTCCCTGCCTAGCAGAGATCTCTTCCTTCCCAAGGAGAGAGAGAGAGAAAGACAGAGACAGAGACAGAGAAAGGACAAATACATGCTCTGTCGGTGTAGGACGCCTGCAACCCAGGCCTGTCATAATCCCCCACGTGACTTTCAAACCCGATGTCAATCAACGTGGGCTCAAATAGTTTAAGCGACATGCTGTGCTTTCCATGCGGCATGCATCACACATTTCCAGTAAAAAACAGTTTCAAAAATCCTGTTTGGTTCGTCCACGGTTGTTGACGGCGGTCTATTAAAGAAGCGTCCTACACCGGCTTGTCTCCCGTCTCCCGTCTATTTTCTCTTCTCTCTTAATTCTCTCTTCTCTCTTCTCTTAATTCTCTCCTCTTCTCTATTAATTCTCTTCTATTCTCTCTTAATTCTCTTCTCTTCTCTCTTAATTCTCACCTGTTCTCTCTTAATTGTCTTCTCTTCTCTCTTAATTCTCTCCTCTTTTCCTCTCTCCTCTCTCTCTCTCTCTTCTCTCTTAATTCTCTCCTCTTTCCTCTCTCTTCTTTCTTCAAAGAGCTTTCGAATATGATGGTGCTAAACTCTGGAATGGATTACCAAGTTACATGAGACGTCAAACAAGCTTGTCGTCCTTTAAACGGGAGCTATCATCCATTGAACCATAACTGGTTTTCTATATTTTAACCATCTATTTATCTATATATAGATATTTTTTTAATGTTTTTAATAATTATCTATTTATCTATATTATATTATCAAGACTGTATTGTAGTCTTGTTAAACTCGGCTTTCATGAAAAGCAATATACTGTATATTGATGTAATACCGAGTATAAATTAAAGTTTCACTCACTCACTCTCTTCCCTCTTTCCTCTTCCCTCTTCCCTCTTCCCTCTTCCCTCTTCCCTCTTCCCTCTTCCCTCTTCCCTCTTCTCTCTTCCCTCTTCCCTCTTCCCTCTTCCCTCTTCCCTCTTCCCTCTTCCCTCTTCTCTCTTCCCTCTTCCCTCTTCCCTCTTCTCTCTTCCCTCTTCTCCTTCTCTCTTCTCTCTTCTCAACTTTCGCCCTTGTCTTCTCTTTCCTTTGCTCTCTTCTCTTTTCTTTGCTCTCTCTCTTTTCTTTGCTTTCTTCTCTTTTCTTAGCTCTCTCGCACGCCATGGGAAGGAAGAGTTATCTGCGGGCAGAGAAGTATAACACCTGTTCACTACTCCAACGTAAACGAGGCTACGTTAACAAACAAAGACACTACTCCTCCGCAGTTTGTTAATAAGGGTATCGGAGTAGGAGCTCTAGATGCTTAAACTGGATGTTGCAAATGTTGCATTAAATATCATCCCATGTAACAAAGTGTTAATGTTGCGCTAAAAGTTATTTCGTGTAACATGTATTTAAAGTTGTCGAGAAAAATCGTTGATCATTAAAATTCGTCGCATATAACATCACCTTTCTTGAGCCACTTTTCAAGTTGCTGATAACCTTTGTTTTGTATACACGATCTCTTTAAAAGCAAGAGGCTTCTAAAGGCTGGTTCATACTTGCGACATAAGCATAAACATAAGCATAAGAAAAAGAAGTGTGAACCGGCGTGACATAAGCATAAGCATAAGCAAGGGTAAACTGGGGGAGTTGTGGCTTCAAATCCCGGCAGCGACCGTTGGCCTTGTCTCCAAACACTTTCTCTTTATAAATGGGTGATATTAAAAGACCTTAGGTCACCCCCGGTTGTTCAAAGGGTGCATAACGCTATCCACTGGATAAATCCTTATCCAGTGGATAAGTATTACCCAAACTAGCTTATTTTATCCACTGGAGGGGATTTATCCAGTGGATGGCGTTATGCACCTTTGTGCATGCCATTCCTGAAGAGGAGACGTTTGTTACCTGGTACAAACGCCTGCAGTCAGCTTCTACCTCAAGTCTTGTTGTCTGTTTCCCTGTGACCTCGGCCGACCACACAACAGCTCAAGGAAGAATTTCTTTATGTATAAAATGCTAGACTGGCCATTTCTAACGGGACCTGAAAAACAGCCATAGAGGCTGATCAAAGCCAGGACACGGCTAAATCACAGATCGAATTGGAATTTAGCGTGCATAACGTTAAATAGAAAAAACAGTGGGATACAAGAGAAAACAAGAAATTCCGAGAAACTGAAGGTCTATGCCTTGTCACTATTGTTTCCATATTTTCTCAATCGCATTGATGAAAACATAAATTAGGCACATAAGACTCAGATCTACTATACTATTACTTAACTCTCACTTTATTATATAGCCTTTTGTCCTACGCAATAGTTTGTTTAGCTTCAGTAAAGTTCTAATAAAATTCAGATTGAAATTTTGTCAATATATATTCTTATGGTTCTTATATATATATTAAAATGCTGGAACGAAACATCTATCATTCGCTTAAGTTTCTGTTTGCTTATTGGTTCAGGATCGGTAAAGGCTGGTTCACATATAATCGCCCCGATCGCCCGAATCGCCCGAATCGCTTGAAATAGTGCGCCGGCGATCCGGGCGATTATATGTGAACACACGTTTTAAGTTGTGGGACGATCCAGGCGATCGGGAAGATCGCGATCGCCACCGATCGCCCCGATAGAACACTGCTCTATCGGGGCGATCGGTGCGATCGAGAAAAAGCCACGAGCAATCGTGAGCGATTATATGTGAACATGGCCAGGCGATTCGGACGATTCGGACGATCGAAATATGTCCCAAAATGCACTGCATGTACCCAAGATGCATTATTCTCACATCCAAACGTTGTTATCTTCATTTAAAAATGGCGGCAAGTAGCGAAGACTTTAACACCGCATTATTTATGGAAGAAGTTCAGAGTGAAGCTGAAGTTCTCGAGCCAGCGTATGAAAAGCACCTAACTCCTCTCTCTTTTGGAAAATATGTCGCACCCAGAGCCTACGTAAACGTTTCGGTTCAACAGCCCTTGTTCTCCTGCGTCGTAATGTTATCAAAAGCAGTAAATAACAAGCAATAAGCTGTTCTCTTCGATTTTCTGCCGCCATTTTGTGTCAATATGGCGCGAAAATACATCTCGGGTCCAGGAATGGCCGTGTGAAATTGAACTCACATGCGATCAGGTGCGATCATATGTGAACAGGAATCGCTCGAATCGTCTCGATCGCTTGCACATTTTTTAACGCGATTCGGGCGATCGGAGCGATTCGGGCGATCGGGGCGATTATATGTGAACCAGCCTTAAATAGGAAAATAGTTTCATCACATAGATGAGAAAAGTTAATCCATTATTGAAAGTGCTAAAATATTCATATTGTTGTGTGTTCTCATGGAGCGGTGAATATATCAAACTCAATATGCCGCAGAATATTTACAGCTATAATTCAGAGTTCCATTTAATACTCGATAACATGCATAACAGTATTTATCTCACGTGAAGATAACACATGAAAATAACACTTTACAGTTTTCTAGCCTTTACTGATAGCTATAGTTATGTTCAACAACACTAGAAGATAAAATTCGTGTCTCCGTGCGACCATATTCTCTATATATCAACATTATATCTTATGACTTTGTTGCATTGATATTCTTTCAAATTGTCTATTCTCAAGGCATTCTGAAAAACAATATATGTTGAGGTATCCCATATTTACTGGTTATTTCATGGTTTTCTATGGAATACCGGCGAATATTTCACGAGAAATTTGTATTATTTGGTATACAACGAGCCTTCAGGCGAGTTGTATACCAAAATAATATTAATTTCGATTGAAATTTTCGCCAGTATTCCATAGAAAACCATGAAATAACCATATTATCCTATAAATAACAATTTACGAAAAGATTTATCACGAAAACAAAGTAACTTACCGGACGATAGACTGCGAATTTTCTCGCCGGAATTGGAAAACACAAATTTCGAGTGGCGGCCGCGCGCGTCTGCAGACTAATTATGTATTCAAAATGGTGAATTCTTATTTGCTGGTAAAGAAAAGGCGCGAAATTTCCTGCATTTTGATTGGCCTTGATCCAGCCATGAAATACCGCTCTGTATTTCATAGAAAAACCATGACATACCGCCCTGTATTGCATAGTAAAGCTGAGCTCTGATTTGCTGAAATAAAATATTGTTAGGATAATGTTAGATATATTATTGGCATATCTTCATACGTGTCAGTCGAGCCGAGAGGGTCCAGTTTGCAAATTGCCGGTATAGAGGAGAAATAGAGGTTGATTAATTGAGTGTATTTTCTCGATGTCATGTACAGTCTAGCTGCTTTTATTGTCTCAACAACACACAAAAGCCTCAAGAATGAAGTAAACATCTAAAATATTGAGATTTCGCGTCACTTTAATACCTCATTTAATGCATGGCAGGGAAGTCCTTATAGAGACAAACTTTTCCCAGGATAAGATGCGTCAGTTTGTTAATTTTTTGCTAGTTTTTGTTTTATTTTCTAGAACTTCCAGGATTTCTTCAAAATACGAACAACCGTGTCTTTCATCTTTAAATATTTTTTTACCAATTTAAATAAATTAATGTTTTAGGTATGGTAAAGTTAGCTTTCACTCATTCGGATACTCGGACAAAATCAATAAGAAAATATCATATGTATGTACGGTTTTTTTTTTTATATAACGTTTATGTGTATATAAAAATGAATACATTAATATAAATATGAATATCATATTATATCATATCCACTTCAAACATATGTACACAAGGCGTATATATATATATATATATATATATTATATATATATTATACACATTTCAATTATGCAATTTTTACTATGTTTTTTTCTTTTGCATATTGGGTAATCGTTTATAAAAGATTACTCGTTAGCTTTTCTTGTTATTGAACACTGATTTCAGTTTAATGTGACCTGAAACAACCATAAGAGGCTGATCAAAGTAAGGAACCGGCTAATCCACACATCGAATTGGAATTTAGCGTGTTTGTTTTTGAGGAGGGAGGAAAACCGGAGAACCCGGAGAAAACCGGAATAAGCAAGAGGAAAACCATCGGAGAAAGGGCGAGATACCAACAAACTCAACTCTGATTTTCTAACGAGACCTGAAACAACCATGGGGGCTGATCGACGCCAGATCCCGGCTAATCCACATATCGAATTGGAATTTAGCGTGTTGGTTTTTGCGTTGGGAGAAAAACCGGAGAACCCGAAGAGAAACCATCGGAGCAAAGACGAGATACCAACAAACTCAACTCACATATGGCGCCGCGTCCGAGAATCGAACCTGGACCACAGAAGAGAACAGAGGTGAGAGGCGAAGCGCTTAACCACTGCGCCACCCCGGCTCCCCAACTCACATGTTACCGGACATACCCGGGCTCGAACCCTGTTTACACTTATGAAAGGCAAAGCGCTCACAAATTGCGTCCGCCACGTCTTTGTCATTTTAATCCCTGGGGAGTGGGGACTGGTTGGAAACCAGCCATTCAGACATTACGCCCAGACATTACGTGCCCACTTTGACTTTGCGTAAAACTGTTTTTAACCAATATGTTCTGATTCCTGATTTTAAATTCAGTTTATGATTACAAAATACGTTAAACGAGTTATAATTGATTCGCGTGCATATTACAAAACCAGCTCTGAATTGTTTAAAACATCTACTATTTTTGCTTTCTGGTTTACCAATTCAGTGATTTTCGATCCCCCACAATGTCTGTTTAGTAATTTCTTCAAACTTTATGTTGCTAGCTATTTCCGATTCTACTAGGGCTTGTTAAGATTTGGTCCGAGTGGTTTAAGAAAATGTTATTTTTTAAAGTATATTTCTCTCTGGTCGAATTTTCATCTTTTTCTACGGCCTCCTTTATTCTTGTCTATAGTTTCTTTCCATTGATGAAAATAATATCACTCCAATGTCAACTTAACTTGAAAGATTTAAAAATATATATATTTAAGGATTACTTACATGTTTGACGGGCTGAACAGGGCCTCGACAATGAAATAGACGGTTGTAGTTAAGACGAATGAAGTGTACAAGAACCTCATTTTCACATTTGAAGCTGCATTTGGCGCACTGAATTTGACAGTTGCGCTGTCCTCAAGCATTAACGGATTTTTTAATCCATTCAAGTTTTATACAGATCGTTTAAATAGTTTGCATAAAATATTAATTCAGGAGTCTAGTATCAGCCTATAGTGCGTTATTTTTTAACATGAAAAGATAAAATTCTACCACACAGTATCGATATGGCTTGAGGGTTGTTCGGTTAAGAAAGAATGTGAAATTATCGCAAACTGTGTTTAGCAAATCAGGATACTGATATAACAAAGACAAAACATTTCCGAGGTGCAAAAATATCAATAAGTTTAAAAATATGTATTAATACTAGCAGATGACGTCAGAGTTTCTACTGAGTCAAACAGTGCAAAAGGTTTGATATTTGCTTCATTCCCCACATGATTCTGGCATAGCTAGTAACAAACTGCTTTTCGACTGCCGTTTCAGATTTAAGATATTAACTAACATCGACGGGGCTTCTAGAACTAATTTACTACGAGATAAAGGCAACGAAAACAACTACATTACCTATACTTGTTTTTCACTAAAGCAAAAATCACCTACCTTTACATCGTTGCTCCCCCACTGCTAAAGAAAATGGAAAAAAGTGCATTTTCACCTTTATAAATGTCAGTCCAACATTTCGGAAAAGCTAGCCATGGTCTTCTACTGTGTTCAGTCAATTCTAACTGCACAACAAAACATTATCCCACCTTCAAAACCGAAATATCTTCCATATAAATGTTAGATTAGGCTCTTGAAAATAATATGTCATAGTTCCTGTGTATGTTAGACAAATAAATACATGACTTTACCCTACAATGTTTCAGTTGTAGTTATTCATAACTCTGAGCTCTTCTATTGTCGTTTCCGCTGTTTTTTCGAACCTCTTTCCCTATCCAATATTTATCTGGAGAAAATCTAGTTTTAATGGCCACCTAAGGCGACAATCACGTATTTGTTTTTGACATTGCGCGCTTTGACCGCCTACCTAACTCATTTTTCCTTTATGTTTTCTAGTTCCTGGGTAGGACTGGACTTTGAACTGATGTTTTTTTTACGGCGGAAAGCCGCTGGATCGATTAGGCAACATTCCCTTTTAACCATAATGCAATATGTTGTTTCCATTGCAAGCCTTGGGTTATGGATTTTAATGCTTCATTTAATTTCTTAATGCTTCGTAACTCGTGACAGTCTGGTGAGACTGATAAACTTGATGCTGACGCAAAACCTACGATTTTTCGTCCTTAGAAGATGTGAATTCGAAGGTCTAATCATCTGTAATTGTTTCACAAACGCAAGTCCTTCTACTCAGTTATTTTAAAAGCCTTAATGTACGGCCTGCAGACGACCGGTGCCTGTTCATCGATCAACCACTGAGCTAACCGGGAGCCGATCGTTGTTTGTTTCTTTGCTTGTTTCTTCACGGTTTATTTCTTCACGGCTTGTTTCTTCCTAAATGGACATAAGACCAATGTGAAACAGCGACGCTTAACTATAGAGTAAACAACAGCAACAGTACTCATAAACCAAGTCGCGGTTTTTGCTTTAAATAAATATTTTAATAGCCTCTTGGTTAACTATATGGAAGAGTCCAAATCTGGAGTACAAATCTGGCAGTTCGCCATGGGTTCCATCCCCGCGGCCACACTTAGGACTGTCTATATCTCGATCGATAAATGTCTACAACTTTCCGCCTTGAAAAAGGAATTAGAAACTCTAAAGGTCAACAGAGGCTTATGTGATAGATTAATCAGCCTCTCGATCGTTACTTATGGAACACGTTAACTACCAAAATTATATATACTTTTATTTATACACTCTTATGGTGCGTTCGATTGACCGTATTCCGGAATAGGAATAGTCTCTGAAAATCACTGGTTCGGGCATATTTTGCACTGTAAGCTACAAATGCTTGCTGATGTATGATATCCAGGATACAATTAGTATTTCAGTGACTAAAAATCCCAGTATAAGCGATTTGTAGTGATCATTCTGTTTATTATTATTCCTGAATACGGTCAATCGAACGAACCCTTAATGTTTATAGTATTTTATATACCCTGACTATTATGATATCTAGACTCCACTGCATTTTGGAATTCTAGAACTTCAACTAGAAATTACCTGATTCTGTTTTCTTACATCTGTCCAGGCCAAACCCCAAATAATCATAACTCACTGCATGACCGAAATATCCTGCTTATTTCACAACATGCAGAAACTAATTTAAAGGCATGTTAAAGATGAAAGCGGCCGAAGCCATGGGATATTCAAACAATCGCGTTATAGAAAGTGCAAAATCTGAAGAAAAAAAATCATAGTCTGTCACAGAACAAGCTGTCATGAATCACCTGTCCGCCTTAGTGAAACATTAAGTTCTTTTAAACATCTGATTGTAAATTAATCTTGCAGTGGACTCCCTGTGGTCATGTGTGGGCTACCTGTGCTTTCACAAGCGAAAGAAATTAAATCGATATTTTTGTTTGTCTTGTTCACCTTTTCGCATAAATTATCTCGGCTGGGGAACTGGTAACTACACGATGCTCGGAACAAAATGAAAACTGCCATGTGAACGTCGAGTAAGTGCCGTATTTTCCCAATCCAATGCAATAATGTTTTACGATTTATCAAAGCCTGAGGAAAGTGTGTGTTACCTCTGGAGCATTCAACAAAGTCTGATGTCCAAACTATATCAAGTCAAACATGGTCTGTTCTGCACCTCGAAGACGAAGTAGTGCTGGACCTGAGTGAATCTGCGATAGAAATTTATGTTGGCTTGCTCGCTGTATTGGATTCTGCTTTTCGTTGTACATACAGGTACCAAAACTACAAACAGTAAGATGTTATAAATCATACCTGGCCGAAGAGAAACTAGGTCTGAGTTTTCTAGACACCCTTTGGAATTGCCTTGTGTCTGTGTGAGTTGTGACACTACATCAGTGACACGTGCATGTGTGCATCTTGGTTATACAAATTAACACTACATTCAGGCAAAAAGTTAATATATACAAGGTGAGGGAAATTCAAAGTACTGAGTTCATTGTTGTCTTCCCAAATCAATTAATCTACACTGAATTTCTAACGGGACCTGAAACAACCATAAGAGGTTGATAAAAGCCAGGACCCGGAACTAACCCGGCTATCAACATTGATCATAAATTATTTTGCAACTAACAATGCCTCTCAGTACTGATTCTGCAGCCAACCTTGTTCTCACTTGAAATTGTGAATGCTCTGAAGGAACTGGGCACATGCATATATAGTTTATGTTCTACACTGGAGTGTTCTCAGTATTGTGAATGCTAGGAAGTGTAATGCAGTTTATACACATCTGAATAGCCGTAGCTAGCTATAAGGGTTGATTCATATGAAACTTATCCCATACGAGCGAGAACATTTGCTCCTGCTAGTGTCCAGGCCAGTGCGGACAGCTTATTTCCGTATTCCGCATGCGTAATGTAGTCGTTGAAAGAAATAAAGCAGACGACTGTCAACACAGAGATCAAACGTGAATCCAAAACCCCTATGCAATATAAAATTTATCGACGAGATTTCGTCGAATTCGTTACCAATAATGAGGAAAAAGGCAAAAAGGATAATAAACTTTACGATGAGGGAGCGAGTAAAAATAATGATAAGTGGATACCATTTGGTGATGAAACTATATATAGCCCGCTCTTATTATTAGTATTCGCATTGAAATACCTTAGTGTTCCTTCAGACAGTTCAGAGTTTCCCTGACAACCCGGTCAGCCGGCCGTCTTATCGAGAAGTTAAGAGAAAATTATATTCTGAGACGATCGAAAGCGGGACGATCCAGCTGTTGCGGATAGAGGTTTGTGTTGAACAGGATTTGTTCGAGGGAGGACTCACAACGACAGTAAAATATTTTACAGAAAGAAACTAAGACTGTCTATCAGTCCTAAATGCGACTCATAACACCAGTGTTTGCTTATCAATGTTTGATTAATATTATTAGTGTCACGAATTGTGTCCGTGCTACAGCCGAGGACAAGGGAATTACTCTAAAATTTCGAAATCTCAGACATCCATCTTTATAGGGACTGTTTACTTCTAAACAAAGATAGAATAGTTTGAATTAGACTGCCGCGTATCAAGTATTTTGAAAACCGTCCCCGGCTGCCGGATATCTAGCCACAGTGTAAAATGCTGAAACACTCCAATATTTATAGTATAACTGTACTTACTTGTTAATTTCGTGCATAAAAGATGGACATTCAGCGCGTTGTGAGCCAGCATTCCCAGTATGTTGCTCTCCGAGTGCTTCGACGACAGGAAGAACAAGTATTGCAAGCAGATGCAATATTTTGTTGTCATTTAGACCGCGGTTATTCGTTACGAATGTGGGCAAACTATACATCAAAACGTGGGAAATTCAATAGACTAATTGTAATGAATTCGGTTGTAGGTTTTTGATTGGTTCTTTTTCCAGCCTTTTATAGCACAGACTTCCCTGGCATATGCCCAGAAATAGAGGAACGCCTTGTATCTTTTGACTCAACCGCTCGAAAACAATTGCAAATTGACCGCGGAAAATAAGCGACTATGGGGTTTAAACTATTAAAACTACAGAGAAAATACATTATTGTTTTGTATTCCGTTCATAGATTTTTATAGATTTTTTATTTACGAGGCATAAAATTAACAAATTGCAAGAAAATTCCGTAATTTTGTCGAAGTTCAACAGTTGAGTGAACTCCCGGAGGGGGCGTGAGCGTGACTCACGTCTAGTGACCTTTTGTTAAACGGAAGTTTGATATGGTGTTCTACACTAATTCCAATTATTGCTTTACGCTGTATACCACACAGAAAAATGTGCTACAAATGCTCAAATGAATGATAACCATATCAAACACACATGTACATATAGCCACATAAACATCGTATCCAATGATAATTACACAAAGATAATTACAGTTTTATACCCAGATGCATCTCCTTGAATATTAACTTATAAGTCAATGCATTAAAAATTTGCACAAAAATTAGTTGTCTACATGCATTGTTGCAGCAATCTTTCAGTCTTTTGGGTTACCACAGGAAGCCCAGTCATTTCTCTTACAAAATAAAATAACGCACTATGATTACTTCTAGTTATAAGTATTTATAAATATTTTTGTGTAGCATTTAGTAACAGGAACATTTATATAAAGTAGATAGTAAGTAGCCGCAGCCGTTATGGTCTCTGGGTTGCTCCCGGTACTGCGTTCACGGTTACAAGTTACGGTTTGGTTCCGCGTCCGTTCATAGGCAACTGGGTCGCACCGGTCGTTATAACGAATTTTTGACTGTTAAGTATCGATAAGTGTGTTTTATATATCAAGTTAGCTCTATACTTATATTATTGTTGTACCATATGCATGCTGACGTCCTTATAATTCAGTGTAAGACTACGAAAGGGTTAAAATAAACTGACATTATTATTATTATAAAAGCAATTTCACTTCAATGAACACGGTGTATTACCAAGGACATTAGGACTCAACAGGAGTATATTACACAGGAGTGTTTCTGTGCCCTTGTGATTGCCCCTAACACAGTAGATGGTGTGTCTATTTATAGTACTAGTCGCGAAGTTCTGGTGTGTGATTACGTTGTCTTTTGTTCTCTTGCGCTTTAGTATTTTTTAGCAGTTTGAACCGTGTTAATTACAATTTTTCAGTGCATTCTGATCTGATTGGTTAAAAGTGACGGCCTCTGTTTCTTCTCGCGGGAAACTCTATGCATAGTTAATAGAGTGGAATGGTTAGGAAACTCAGGGACCTTCTTTGTTATATGTCTTTGTTAGCTTTTTTCAACCACTACCGTGCACAAAACACAATAGAAATTCCAACATGTTAATCAATCAGCCAATAGAAACGTGTGAGTTCAGTCGTTCAGGGAACGCTAATGAACTATGATCGTGCACAATCTTTTGTCTTACCCCTTCCAACCTAAATCGCAGCGCCTTTATTAGCCATTTTGAAGTTTGCCGGGTTTCCTATAACCATTCCACTCTATTAACTATGCTCTATGCTAAAAGTAACTCTACCGTCTACAGTGTTGTGTGACAATATATTGTGGGAAGAGAACACTCCTCTGTAATATGCTCCTAGACTCTTCAGCCCTAGTTTGTTCTGTAATGCGCAAGCGCAAAGCCAGGCCCTTTGCAGGAATACAATCACGTGGTTGTACTGGATGGAAAACAAAATCTGACTTCATTTATTTACAGGCACTTGTACGAGATCGGGCGTTTCATTAGCAAAACCTGATCGTAATGCTTATCTTCCACCTTCAATCGATTGTTGCTCTTTCTATAAAACAGCGTTTTGAAGTTTGTTTGCCATCCAGTAAAGCCCGGGGGGAGGTGGGTGACTCCCATACTGATTTGACAGCGGCCGTGGCCCTAAAAGGTATGCATAAATTAACGGAATGCAGATAGTCTTGATGATTTTGACCCCTTTAAGGTACGACCACTAAACCTCTTTTAAAATTACTGTTTTTAATCACAAACACAGTAAAAATACATCTAATTTTAACTTGTCAATCACTTGACATGAAATGACACCCTAAATGGTATGGAATTGGGTTGGGTTGCATAATTAGCGTCTATCGATACACCCCTAAATGGTACGGCCGCAACGGAAAAAGAAATTTAACCCCTAAATGGTACGGCCGAGCACCCCTGTCACTTCAGAATGGGGTAAAGTAAAGTGAGTAAAGCCTTTCTGAAGGGATCTCGAACGCAATTCATTGATTTATATTAAAATGTACTGATCAGCACGTGCCTGTTTCCTGCAAAAGGCCTGAATCTTACTAGAAATTCCACTCGAATCATACTCGCATTTTAACTCAGTCCTTAGCTTATCTCCGGACATAACATCCTCAGCAACCCAGGTAACTTTCCTGTAGATCCGTTTCTCTCTCTTCCCGAGAACGAATGGCCAACCTTAGAACGACACGTTAATTTTCCGGACATTTGAAAATGGACATACCTTGTTGATTTCGAAGTCTATACTTGATTGTTATTAAGTTGTATACGGCTATTTCAAGTATAATGTTGTCTGGAAATTAGGGAATAGGGCATTAAGCAATATGGTATAGGGAATATAGCATGGGGCCGAATACTACTGATGCCATTTTTTAAATGTCGGACGGCTGTATCCATCACATTAAACAACGAAAACAATTTGCTATTATGAAATACAGGAGCAAAACACCCCTACTCTCGTTATAGTTCATACCAAACTTCCCATGCGGGCTAACAGTAACCCATCGCCAACTATTTCGGTCATGACGAGTCTGCGGTACGTCAGCGGTTTTCTCTACGAATACGCTTATTTTTCACATACCGACGAAGGCTTTTACCATATATCTTTGTTGTAAATATTAGGTACATCGGTCATTTGGAAAAAGAGCGTTTTTATTCTCCTGAGTGAGATTTGCAATTGTAAGCTATTTCGAACGAAAATTTTACCAGAAGTAAAATATATCATAGCTTTAACTGCTGACCGAATCGAATGGACAGTTTAACAGCTATCCCAGAGTTCTTTTCGGGGATACACAGGGTAAATCGAGGAAGATATTGATACCAATTGATTATGATATTGAAATCTCATTGAATAATATTTCTGTAAGAAGAGTGAAGGAAACTAAACAACTCGGTGTATATTTAGATGAAAACCTTCGGTGGCACGCACACATTGATAATATTATTAAAAAGGTATCCTCTGGTCTTGGGATATTGAGGAGAGTAAGGCTCCTTGCACCAAGAGATGCTTCAATAAAAGTCTACAAGGCACTGATTCTTCCACCCTTAGGATATTGCTCTATTGTTAAGCAAACATTCGTAAGGAATTGTGTTGGGAATCATTGAAAGAAAGAAAGCTAACAACAAGGGCTATTATATGATGTACAAGACAGTAAATAACCTTGCGCCCAGCTATCTTTCTGATCTTTTTATAAAAGAATCCCAACACTGTAGCTATAACTTACGTTATTCAGATACAAACCATCATATCCCAAAACCTCGAACAGAAGCACTAAAAAGAAGTTTTTCTTACAGTGTGGCCAAAATTTGGAACTCTTTGCCCAGTTTTACAAAAGAGACAAACCATATTTCGAACGGAGCTCCAAAATATTGATATTTGTGGACTCATGGACTGTTTATAATATATTTTTAATGTATATATTTGACATAAGATTTGTAATTATATTATTATTCCAAACGTTTAAATACTATTAACTTATTTGTAACGGTTCTCTTGGAAACCAAGTATAACTTGAAGAGATTCCGTGTTTTAAATAAAGATTCATTCATTCACCAAACACAGGCGAATTTGCTTCATTTTGAAGGGATTTCGTTGGAACTTTGTGGACGTGGATTCCTCAACTGGAAGCTCGCTTACACAGCGGTGGGCAGTTTCGTAATTTTGCGATTTTGAGTATTTTGAAGTACAAAAGGGCAAGATAAATTGCAAACCTAAAGGCCTGAATTTTCGGTTACCAGCTACTCGGCTCTTCTAATATAAGAATCCGCCGTGGCAAATGGAATATCTATGAAAAGCATTGAGATATGGAGCTTTCAATTCTTCATGTAAGCGTATTTTCGTAATAATTAACAGTAAATGTATGGGGTCGTTCTACCAACATGGAGCAAGTTAAATGACAAAGGAAAAAGCGTTCATGTTTTGAGTATTTTAACATAAACCGGAAGGGGATAACTTGAAAACTGTATCGGTGGTCCAGTAAATTTGGAATGAAGATTACATTTGCTTGAAATGGTGAACATTGATTTATGCTTCATACATTCTTTGTAAAATCTGAGGACATTTTAGAGACATTATTTTAGAAACCGCTTACGTACCGAGGGCTCAATGTCCGAGATTTCTGGCGATGCAAAACATAGACATACTTGACGTTGTTTGTTGCGTGTTTACTGGAGGCCGCATGACCCATTTAATCTGACCATAATTAAATATTGTACAGCTGAAGTGAACTCATTAAAACCCCACCACACTCATTGCTGGGCTTGGTCTTCTAAATTCCTTAAGATCTCGAAACAGAGAGCAAAGACTTAAGGTTGTCCTTAACGTAACCATCCTTTGCATTTTCACTTGGTCATGACCAGCGACCTGTCATTTGAAAAAAAGTCTATCCGCGATTTCAGCATTAGCAGCAGCAGATGCTCCCCCACAATTTCCCTGGCCCGAGTATAACTGCATAATGCCTCGACTTCGAACTTTCGACGTAGAATTAGGAGTTGCAAGGGCCGTGAAGAGCGGCAAATCCTCGTTAATATCGATTGCTTCGACAGCACAGGTTTTTTGGTCCGATCTTGGTCTGCATGTCTTGGACGATTCTGAGAAAAATGGATAGACAAAAAGAACTTAACGTCACACGCTCTTATTTGACATAATTCTCTGAATCAAAAAAAATACCCCGCATAACCAATAAGGCAGAGGGCCATACTTCCTAAACCTGACAAAAGCCTTATATTTCATCTTGTGGCAGACGAGCGTCTTCAACATCTCCGCTGTAATAGATTCCTTATTTGATTTGGTTCCCCAAGATCCTTTGGGACGCACTAATCATCGATGACATCAAAGGGTGATCTGATAACTTAGGCAATTTTGAAACCTGCTAGTTGTTGGTCCCAGTCGATGCTGGAAACTGCAGAAGAACATAACGGGCAAAGTAAGTACGGACGGTATACGTGCCATCTGCTTTGGAAGGCCACCTTGACAAGGTGACTCTGAATTTCTAACGAGACCAGAAACACCCATGGGATCTGACCAAAGCCATGCAGGTCCCGGCTAATACACAGATCGAAATGGAATTTAGCGTGTTGGTTTTTGCGGAGGGAGGAACGGGAGAACCCGGAGAAAAACCTTCGGAACAAGGGCGAGATACAAACAAACTCAACTCGCATATGGCGACGCGTCCGGGAATCGAACCTGGGCCACAGAGATGAGAGGCGAAGCGCTTAACCACTGTGCCACTCCGGCTTCCTTTGACCTGTGGAGTGCACGTGATCAGGAACCGCGGCATGCAGTAAACTCGCTCCATATCCCTTGATAGTCACATACCAACGACAGCATATTTTCTCGCTAATTTTCAAAACGCGAGAAATTTATTTTTTATTTAATTTACAGCTATGCCATTACTTTTGCCTGGGAGATAGGGAATAGGACATTAGGGAGTATGGTCAGTTGTAAAAGGAATATGGCATTAGGGTATTCCCATGCAGACCAAAATGAGTTATACGACCAATTGGTTTACGGTTTATTTATCAATATTTAGGATTTTTAAAATACATTTTGGTATTATTATTAGTAGTACGACCTTGATTTTCACCCGTTGATAAAAGCTGCCAAACTTAAAGGAAATTCTAACTTACTAAGACTGAAGCACTTATATTGTTTTTCAACAGAGAACAATGCAATATTTAATATGTTAACTATTTATCACAAGTGTACTATATACATCTAAAAAAATAGTTTCCATAAAAAGAAATCGATAAGTAGTATATTATAAAAGTTATTTAGTTATTTAGACAGCCACAGTGACAATCGGATGTTATGGACTTCTGAGACAATATAATAGTAAAACACGATTTATTTATAGATTATTTAGGGTATGATATGTCCATAAATATTTTGGTGGTCGCCAACTATTAGTTCTGATAGCTTCGGATTCGAAATTCGAAATTAAGCTCACACACAAAAAAAAGTCAAGGTAGGTATGTTTTCAATGAATGCTTTTTCTCCTGAATAAATAGCATTTTTAAATGTCTAAACCAGTGAATAATTAAACTGTGAGATTCATTTTGAGGCATCATAGTCCTTCCAGTATTTTTCGAGAGTAATAGGAGACGTGAATGCCATTTATCGTCACTAGCACGCCACCAAGACTCTAATCCAAACCATTTACAGTTAATTGAACTGTCGAATATCGAACAAGACAATTGCGTTCTAGAAAATAACCAAACTCAATAAAGAAATGGTCAAATTCAATTTCCAGTCAAATTTAAAACCAAATAAAAATAGCTCTTATGGGAGAATGATTATTCAATCTTTGGCAGGCCTATTTTTTCTTGCCTGTTTAGAGATATCTAAAAAAGCCCAAACGTGTTTTCAATGCACTCAATGGGAACTGAAGATCATTCAGCTTAAAATTCAAGTTGAGTTATTGCTCCTTACACAGCCGTTTTTCTTGTCATGCTAACGGCGACAACTTTGAATTGTGTTGTTCAGGCGTGGGATTGGCATAGATCATCCTAGAGAAGTGTAGTTTTACCAATCTTGTTTATAGCGCTATCATTAAACCACAATTAACAGCTGTGCAACCTAGAAACACAATTGTATTCCTGATTTGCCCGAAGCATTTCTTTGAATGTATATAAAGTGGCTTCGTTGCACAGATCATATCAATGAGCTTGGAGCTTGATAATTCCCTGCTTTTCTCATCCATTGAAGCACCTATAACTTCACATACGTATTTGCTAATAACGTGCATCAACAACACGTTGCTGTCGACAACATGAAGATCTCAGTCGTAGCAGGTTTTTTATTTGCAGTATTCCTCTTTTCTGGACAGTTTGCAAGGGCAAGATACTTCGACTTATCCGACATGCAAGAAAGTACTGTGCCTTTAGACTTCGACATCCAACAAAGCACGACTGCAGCCAAGACCAGTCGACCGCCCTGCTTCAAGGGTTTGTGTCCCAAGTTAGACGCTGTCAAGCGATCTGAAGACATCTGTCATCCGTTTACGAGAAGCCATCCTGCTAGATCCAGACCTATAAAGATGTTTACGGGAAGATGGAAACTTAATTGACCAGGTAAGTTTATTAAATAAAAACGGTCGACGTAACTATGCGGCACAAGCCAGTATTTTTCATTGTTACATAGCCATAAGTTCACAACGCACGGCGGCTCTCATTGGCTGATTCATATCAGGCGCCAAACGTTTCAAAATAAATTTTTGCATGCATGTACCCGTCGAATGCCTAAAGTACGCTTATAAGACATACATCAACAATTAACCAGTAAAAATCCGTGCAAGTAACTAAGATCGTTGCAAGTACACAAAATCACAAGTACAAAAATCCGTACATGCACGCAAATTCAGTGCAAGTACAAAATTCCGTGCAAGTACGCAAAACATTGCAAGTACAAAAAATCGGCCGTACAAGTAATAAAGTAAAGTTTTTGCAAGTAAACCAAAATCGTTGCAAGTAAAAAATGTCGGTACTAGTTTCTATTCTGAATTTTTGGAGATGAAATCCTTTATCAAATGTTCTCATTTTCGTACATAGCAGAACCGAGATATTGATCATGCCATAATATAAAATTGGTGCCATTCGGACAAGTACTTTCTCACGAATAAAATATTGAATAAGTCAACCTTCTCAGCATGAAAGCCAATGAAAGTGGCGCCTAGTCAAATGCAAATTTAAGCTGAACAACATGCACTCCAAACTGAACGAAATCGCCCTGAATGTAACTCCTGAAGCCCAAATATCCCGGTCAACTGAGAGAGGATAGCCTTGTGAACAATTCTCATACGTTTCAAGCTATGAAAGTGATTATCCACTGTGTGAGAGCCGATAGATCGAACAGTTTAATTACGAAAGCGCTAAAAACATCGACGGATTTCCGTAAATACGCTAAAATTTGTATGTTTCATACGCTTTTGGTTTACTTGCAACGATTTTAGTTAATTACTTACACGGATTTTTTTGTACTTGCACAGATTTCAGTTTGTTTGTAGTTGCACTGATTTTTGGTACTTGCAATGTTTTGCGTACTTGCACGGAATTTTGCACTTGCACTGAATTTGCGTACTTGCACGGATTTTTTACTGGTTAATTGTTGATGTATGTCTTATAATCGTACTTTAGGCATTCGACGGGCGAGCGGGCGGGCGAGCTAAAGACGGGAAATATTTGTTTACCAAAACGTCTTCATCAAAAGCTGACCTTTTTTCCTAAAAGAAAGCCTTCAAAATGGAATCAGTTCCAAAGAAACAATTTACATCTTTATCAAGCACGAGAGAGAGAAATTGTTAGCTACAAAAGGATGCAAGAAAGACACAAAACGACACTGAGAATGCCATAGCGACGCTGGCAGCGTTTTGTGTTGAAAAGCAGCTTGTAAAACTTATGTCTATATAACAAATCACTTAATGACTGTCCCCTCGGGAATCAGTGAGTTTTGTTTCCCCTCGAGCCTCCCGAGAAAACTCACTGTTTCGGGCCTCGAGGCCAGTCATTAAGTGTTTAGTATAACATCACAATAGTCTGTGGTATACCAGCTGATAGTAAAATCACACTGCCTCCTGTGGGGAGATTATTGTTATCAACACATGTGGGATATCATGCTCCTTTTTACCCCTAATGTTACTAATAAAAATGTATAAAACATTACTATTAAATACTTAGCGACAACGTAATCTTGAACACATTTGTTTGATGTTGCTTGGTTTGACACGCTTGTAAAGACATTTCGCCGATTTTGCTGATCTTCAAAATTAGCTGAAATGAAAGTGCTTACCAACTGGTTTTCATGTAATAAAAAGTCAATTACATGGCTGCTTGGAGATAGTGCTGCCAACTTTAATTGGAATGCACAAACTAAGCCGAAGGGCTTCAATCTTTTTCCATTGGATAAAACATATATACATGCCAACAATTTTGAGAATGTCTCGCCATCGTACCCATCCGCATTGACAATGGTATGAAATTAAACCACCAGGACCCAGTTGTTCGAAGCAACTTTATCCCTATATACATGTAGGATAGCGCTTTTAAAAACTGTAATTGTAATCTGTATAGTTTAGAGCAGGTTTCAATTGACTGTAGTAAAACCAAAACCAAAGCAATTACAACGAACCAATCAAGAACTAATTGAAAGTGAATACCGATTGGTTTCACTGGCATGAGAAAGCAACCAATCAGGAGGAAAAGTAAACGCAATCGTGGATTGATTGCGTGATGGACCAATTATAACCCAAACCACGATTGGTTTTACTCTGTAATTTGATTCGCTGACTGATTACAAAACATCTTCACAGCCAATAGAGAAGCTAAGTAAACGCAAAACCAAAGCAATCACAGAAAACTTTCGACAATCAATTGAAACCTGATCTAACCCAAGTTTAGTGATTTAGCTCCTGTGTAGCGCTAAAGCTCTATCTCATGGATATGTATACGCACTAACAGCAATCTTGACATTTCCATGCATTTGATTTTTTTTTTAAATACAGTGTTCGACTGAAAATGTCAACGCTGTAAACTGCATTGAAACCCACTGATTTGTGTCCCTAAGAAAGTATACAGAAAAAAGTGATCAAAATATATTGATCGTTTTTTTAGAAATTTCCTTTAAAAGCCTTTTGAAATCTTATATGTACATCCTTAATTTATGAATCGAGTTTTTTTTTAACCTGCTTTGCTTACAAATTATTTAAGCAACATCCTGAAGTTGCTATGCGGCGGCACATTGCCATTTGATATGTATTCAACATAGTTATATATATTTATTTTATTATTATAAGATTTACTTATTATGGAGTGTTAGGGTTAGGTTGTACATATTGTATAGGCTTTTTATATATATTTTTTGTAATTAAATTTTTAGATATTTGTGATGCCCAGGGAAGCATAATAAATTATCTTATCTTATCTTCGAAGGCCATAAAAATGGGGAGAAATGAACTTACGTTACCGACCAATCAAGCTCGAAAGTATTCAAAACCAGCTTTGCTTCAATTTTCGGTCCGTTATGGACCCGTCATGGACCCGTTATGGACCCGTTATGGACCCGTTATGGACCCGTTATGGACCCGTTATGGACCCGTTATGGACCCGTTATGGACCAGTTATGGACCCGTTATGGACCCGTTATGGACCAGTTATGGACCAGTTATGGACCAGTTATGGACCACAAACTGACCAATCATAGCTCAGAAGTTAACTATCCAAATAATAATATGCGTTATACAGCATACACACCCATACACACACCACACCTGTAACCTCGTGGTGTGATTCTTTATCATAATATCTATATTTAGGGAAGCCAAAACCGGAACTCCTAGATATTTGAACTGAGGTAAGACCCGAAAAATCGATAAATTACAAAAAAGAAAACAAAGATTAAAAACAAAAAAATAATGGTAGAATCAAGGGAAATCAGTGCAAAAAGGTTTAGAAGAAAATAAGAAGATAATGGCAAATGAAAACAAAAGAAAGAAACATATTATCACCAGCTACTGGCCAAGGTTCAGTTCGATCTGGATAGCCTGGTTTCAAACGTGCGCGCGCAAGTGAAGCACTTTTTCAGGCACTCCGCGTATCGGGGTCTGGGCAGGAGGAAAACTGGAAGCCAGCCAATGTTTGCTCTCCGCTGGAGCTCTGCGCGCATTTTCCTTTCAAAGCCACTTACAAAGATCACGTGATGGGGGCCGTAAGACCTGTCGATTTTTTGCATTTCTTTCAAAAAAGTTCCATGTCGATCGAAGCGATCGGGACGATCATATGGAAACCAGGGTTAAGCAACCACGACGGCAACGTAAGAAAGTAAATCAATCAATACCAAAAAAATCGCGAGAAAACACTTTTCTACGTCCCGTCGTCATTACGCGCCGTCGCCGTCGTGG
Source organism: Actinernus sp. WN-2022 (assembly GCA_030867875.1). Lineage (NCBI taxonomy): Eukaryota > Metazoa > Cnidaria > Anthozoa > Actiniaria > Actinernidae > Actinernus > Actinernus sp. WN-2022. The sequence goes on along the minus strand of JAOWCC010001368.1, from coordinate 26,137,086 downwards.
TTGCTTATAGGGTCTATGTCATGGTACTGCGCATGTATCGAGTAATCGCTCAGTTGGTGGCTCAGTGTTAATTTGTTACAAACAGTTAAACTTCCCTCCCTCAATGCTTGAAAGTATTTTCAATATTTTCCCTGGAGACTGTTTATATATACACACTGTTTATTTGTGATTTTTGCATAGTTTTCTGTTCATCCCACATGGTCCGAGTTAGCTGTTTCTGGCCCGGTACGCGAATGTAAAGACGTTTACCGTGGGATCCGATAGCACCTTTACAATACCTCTAGCGTGCATAATTTGTTTATGGAAAATGGAAACCATCTTCTGTTTGTTAAAATGCATAATTATAAGCCCAAATTAGCTATCAGTTTGATATTGATTGTACATGAAGTGGATAGTCCAACGGTAGAATATTTCTTGATTTGGGTGATGCGTCTACGAGCTGAGATATAAGGAGGTTTATATCTCCAATATGCTAATGATGTGATGTCATCACCGACATTTGCTGAATTTCTTTGTGCTTGTGAATTAAGCTGTTTTCAAATTTAGAATTTGTTTTTGTAAAATCACTTTGACAAATATAACTTAAATATAGGTAATTTGTCTCTGCCAGCATGTTTTTGTATAATAAGTGATGTCAGTGATGACATCACAGCATTAGCATATTGGAAATATAAACCTTGATATCTCGTAGACGCAACACCAAAATCAAAACATATTCTACCGTTGGACTGTTCACTTCATGTACAATCGATATCAAGTATAACTAATAATTATATGCACTTTAACTAATGCGTACTTTAACAACATACTTGGTAATTTTCGGTAATGTTAAAAAGATCACTAAAGTGTATGATTACCTGAACATTCGCTAATACTGAATCGCTACTTCGATGTATTTAGACAGTCCGATGCAAAACAGACGAAAACAAGAAAGGAATCAATAACAGCAACCCTAGAAGGACAAGGAATCGAAGACGATACTGCAAAGTGCTTCTTGCAAGACATTGTTGGTTTTGAAATGTTCTCTCATTGTAAACAAATCAGTTCATTCGTAGCACCTTTGAAAACATGTATGCACTCCAGTTGAACGTATAATGTATTAGAAATAGGATACAAGCATTATAATATTATAAAAACAGAGAGAAATAAACTCGATTTAGAATCATTTAGTTGTTTAATCATTACTTTAATTGCTACTAGTTATCTCTATGATGTCTTGTAAGTGTTCGATATATTACTTCTCAAGCTCTTGAATAATTAATGAGATTTTTAGTCAATCATTCAACTGATTGCCCTCCATTGCTTGTTTTCACGTGACGTCATCGCCGCCATCTTGGTTGACGTTAAAGGGAATCTTGGCTGAAAAACAATGTTTGCCCTCAAATGATTGTTATGCATTGCAAAGTCTGTGTCTGTGTTCGTCTTCAGTAAATTGTACACTAGATGTCTTTTAGGCACCGATTTTCCTGTCGATAAAACTCGTTTGAATTTCCTGCGCGCCGCCATCTTGGATTTTATGACGTCACAGTGTTGCCCTTATTGTCAGAAAACAATAGCTCTTTTCTAGTGTAACAATAGGGACAGCACTGTGACGTCATGAGATCCAAGATGGCGGCGCGCAGGAAATTCAAATGAGTTTTACTGACAGGAATATTGGTATATACATGTACTTCGTGGTGGTATTCCGTTCCATATAGTCTCCCTGCATTATCATTTTCTCTACTGTTTTACAGTATTATGCAGGGAGACTATATGGAACGGAACACTACCATGAATTATATACCGGAATATTGGTGAATAAACGACATCAAGTTTACAATTTACTGGAAACAAACACAACAGCAGACTTAGGTATCCATAACAAACACTTGAGAACAAACATTGTTTTTCAGCCGAGGGTCACTTTAACAAAAGATTCCTCGTTCGATCATCCGTGAAACCAAAATATTTATTCGTTTGATTCAACCAACATGGCCACCACGTCTTTGTTATTTGAATCTCTGGGGATTGCCGGATTGCAAACTAGCAATATGTCGCTGCGCGTCATACATTCTTTGCCTCTGTTGCACTTTTAATTCCTCACTAGCAAGTTGTGTCGGATAGGATAAATTATTATACACACTCTAAATGGATATGAGCTATCGAGCTTTCTGATTGGTTCCCTTCCGCTAGTATATCAGCTCTTATAACCCATCAAATATTGGTGGAATGCACGTGATCCGATATTTTCTCTCGCCAGACGACAAATAAGCGCGCGTCAAAGAAAGTATATGAAAAATGATAACAACAATAATCTACATTGTGGCGTAGAAATATGCTCCGATACTTGTCCTTCGACATTATCCAATCCTCGAAGCAAACAGTTTCCCTCGCTTTGCCCTCAGGAACTGTTGTCTTATCAGATAATATCTGCGAACGAAATATTAGGGCTTATTGTTACTTTGGCTCTGTTCTACTACTGATCAATATATCCCATATCCCCCCACTTTCTTTGTCCTATATACCTTTGCACAATGATTATCAATGCTTTAACACGTATTTCCTTGCATATTATCAATGCTTTAAAGATCAAATTTTGACATATCAATGTTTTTGTATATTCATAAAGTAGAGTTGATATATTATAACCAGTTCAAATCGTTTTTCGTTACGACGACAGGAAGTTTAATTTTTTTGAACTCCGAATATTGAATCTAAACGTCCGCCATTACTGGAGGCCGTTCACTTTGTTCAGCTTTAAACAAAGGTTTATTCAGCGGGAATAAATAATGTCATACAGTTAACACACGCCTGCACAACTCAACGCCTTGGAGGTATATTTCTACTAAAAACGTCTTCACGTACACGAGAAGAAAGTTATATTTATATTTGCGAGGTTGGCTACTTTTTTATGTAAACTATTTCTCGCGACGTGGTTGTCAGTTAAGTGTATGGCATCACTTCCGCTGAATAATGAGAACGGCTTCCAGTAATGGTGGACAGAATTTTACCGGTTTAACTTGCCCATTTGGGAATATTTTTTTACTATTTCAGATATTTCTAACATTGATTGACCTATTGACATTGAGAAGTGGCAAATCGAAATGGTAAATAATTACTGACCCTCATCAAAACCCATTGTTTTCTCTCTGCATTATATCAGCGAATGCCGAGAGCAAAATCATACAAATCGAGTATCTCAGAAACGGGGGCGGACTTTTTTGTCAGGTAAATTATCAGGGGTAATCGTAAACGCGCTAAAACGGCAACGCATTATTATAATAATGCTGTCAGCATTGTTTTTAGCCAACGGAATTATTACTCCGGCTGCCTGCGGCAGGCACGAGTCTAAATCTGTAGGCCGTTTTTTTTTTTGGTTCGGTGCAACAATTTTTTTGCACATGCGTTAAATTATGCATTAATTGTTGACGCTAAGAGATTTCTCTCCAGTCCAGTCGCCATCTTACTCTCGGTCATAATTATACATACCAACGCAAACACCGTGATCGGTAGGCCAACACTAAAATAGTTTTGACCGTGTTTTTGGCTGGTTTACCGATCTCGTATCGAGACCTGTGTACATTATACATGTACTATACAGGTATACTGAATAGCTGATTTATAGCGAAATATTGCGATTTACTAGCAAATATCTATACTGTGGTTGAGCAGTTATGGGTTACTCTCCTCTGTCGAAGTCTGAAGACATCTGAACTCCTGAACTGTGAGAGCAACAGTCACTCGCCAACACGAAGCCAGAAATTATACACACTCAGTACTGTCAGATTTATGATGAGCCGGTAAGCATTATTCAACTCTCAAGGTAAACTTAAACAAGAATCCTCTCACAGCCGAGGTTTTGGTTCTTGAAATTAAAGGCTTCCAACAGTTCCCTTTATAGTTCTGTAATATAATGGGCAGACTGAAGTTTTGGGAATAAGGGTAATTAAAAGCTTTTAATTGGAGATAACCAACAGGCACTTCAGTTAATAATCTTTAATCCAACAGAATACCAATATGGACGGCGGAATGGACTCGTCAAGAACAGCAGCTAAAGTTACATAGAGGCACACAAATTGACCACGAATACAACTAACATGACTTCCAGAGGTTTTATAGAGAGAAAGAGCCGCGAGGCGGCGATCAGCGAACTTGATAAAGAGCCACAGGGTAGAAAGAACAGAAGAGAAATATAGTGATAGCTCCATCACAGGATGGACAGGATACAACTTATAATTTGAGACAAATATAAACATACATTTGAGACAATCATCTATTAGTACTCGGAACTTGCAGTATAACAGAACAGCAGACTAAATTGTAGACTTTCTCATAGTCCTTCTTAGCCCCCCTTCTTAGACCCAGTAATCGCTTACGCAGTGAATCAACGAGTTCGACTTGGAGCAAGTCTAACTAAATTGCAAACGTGTGTTACATGAATAAGTAGTGTTTACAGTAAAAGGTCAACTACTTAAATTTACATACGAGAAAAACAAAAAAACAAAATTACATAAATATACTAGGGGAGCAGAGAATGAAAGTCACCGCGCTATACCGGCCACTCCTAAAGACTGCTAATATTCAGCTAATATTTCTTCCCTTTGTTTACTACTAAGAGGATTTCAAATGAAAGTGTATTTCATCTTCAATCTCATTGGGAACACAGGGCACCAACAGAAATCCGAAGAAGCCAGGTATTCCATTATATTAATACAAAAATCCTGGAACGCAAAATATCAAAGAAAATAACCTGCCCTGCACAACCAAGGAGCCAAAAAAATATTGAGGAAGTCCTACCTCCCCCATCCACATTTCTAATGGTGCTTCCCTTGGACGCTGAAAACATTTCTTTTATGGGAGTACCCCTTCTTCCATAAAGGTGGGACATACTAGGGGACATGCAAAACGTCTCCTGGTGTGTGCTCACCTTAAAAGAGTGTCTGGCTGCATTGATGTATATATAGTGGCCCGAGTGAAAGCCCAGATGGGCTCTTGTTAATAGTAATGCAGCGTCCTTTTCTACGCCTAATATTTCCATCCTGACATGCAATAAAAGGCTACCTCCATTATTTCTCACTACAAAAATAATAGAGAAACCACAACGTCATAAGTACGTTTTAATACTGAATTGCTTTTCTAACAACATATATGGAAAAAAATATCATACTGTGTCAACGTTTCTTTTACTTATAAGAGATTACAATTTTAGTTTGATTAGTGCTGATAACAACTTGTTTGGAACTTTCCCCTGACTCGTAAAGTTTTGTGGCACAACTACGCGCGCCGCAAAGAATGGGGGCCAGCCTTAGTCATGATTTTTTACCACACCTCCCAAAATTTCCCTTCCAGCAGCCTTTTTGTAATACCAGATATCTCCCTTAGGCAAGGCTCGTAAATAAAACGAATTATCAACTATGCCTTGCGGTAAATATTTCTTATAGAGCTCCACTGGGTAGCGCTCTGGTTTCATAACATTTTTATATGCTCGAACTATTTTACGTTTAACTCGTAGATGTGCTAGGCACCATTATTATTTTTACTTATATCTTCTACGTATTGGAAATACTCTACACCAGACTCGTCGGTCTGTAACGATAATTGAAAACTCTGCATTCTTAAATTCCTGTGTTACTGTCCAAAACAAAAATGTACCCAGCAAACCTTTTTCCCACAGGTATTCTGGTATTCTATGTGTTTTTGCGTTATGACTTTAGCTTCATTAGTAACAGTACCTAACCCTTTCCCCACCCTGTCTTTTAACCTTTGACTCCCAGATTTGTATGGGCTCATTTGGTGAAATCCTGAGTGGTAACTCAACCCTCCCCCCTCAGTTCAAGTTTGGCTAGGCCAGGTAGTTAAATACTGCTGACTTTTTAAGCCGAGGGCTCAAACTTTCCCCACAATGCCATTCGGGAGAATTCTACGTGCTCGTCGACGGTAGGTATTGCTACTTTTGTAGGGTTTACAATGAAATGTGCTCTAATTTTGGAGAAAAATGCCACTGTCAGAGAGCTAGAGGACATCATTAAGTCTGAGGACGGCTGAAAAGTACTTGGTTTGCTTCTAGTAGGCTTTGTGAGGGGATTTTATAGGGTTTTCCAATTGTGTTTGTGCTTTCATACAAAGGAAAAAATATGCAATTAAATCCTCGAAATCCTGCAGTTGGCAGTCTTTTACCCCTGCTCAACCTATTAGGATGTTTTTTTGTCACTTTAAAGCAACGGCTTGAGTCCAAATCACCGCTATTGGTTGTAGGGGTAAAAAACTCTACAGGAGTCCAAGAGGAGGGGGGACCTATTGTGGATTTTTTGTCCATTACCCAGCATGCAATTGGAGGTGGGTGCAGGAAAACGCGGTGAAGAGAAATGCAGCGTAAGAATAGCATGGTTCACAGTCGCTTGGTGGGTTTTGTGCCAAAAAAATCTGGTAATTGGAGAGATTAAAGAAGGTACTGTAACAACTGAGTACTGATTTCGTGTTTGCTTTTGATTTCAAATGCGAACTGGAAGAGATTTTTGAGTCGATTTTGAGGGCGTTGAAATTGTGAAAATGAAAGAAACGAAACAAGATCTCCAACACAAATGCGTTTTTCTCCAAAGTGGGGAGTCAACCGGTCGCTGTTTGTAGCTGTGGCTTTTAAGGAATCCATCCCTTGAAGTAACACCGCAGCATCGTCTTTCTAGCATGTCTAGATTTGATGCAATATTTTTTTCCAGTTACATGCTTCATGACCGCGCCGGAGGGTTAAAATAAAATATAAGCGGAATTTAAATTTCTTAATTGACAACCCTTCTTATCAATAAAATATAACTCCCGCTTACATTCAAAACGGAGATAAGTTTGTATGCTGCCAATCATCTCATAGTTAGTCTTCCCAGGATACTCTTGCTTATCTTGCTTCCTCACTTCGGCAACAAATCGAGCTAAGTAGAAGTCGAGTTCTTCGTCAGACATTTCTTCTCATATGCTTTTGTTCAGTACTTGTTCACCGCTGTAGTTGACCTTCAACACCGCCTCATTTCTTGACTGTCGCTATTCCTCAAAAGATCGTCAGAGTCGAATTACACTTTTCTCGCCTGGCATCCGACACCCAGCTCTCTTCGGACTTTCTGTATTCTTCTTCTACTACTACTTCTACGTTATTAACTGATAAACGGCCGGCGGGTGTAACCGTATCACAACAGTGTAAATTTAAAACAATTTCCAATAATAACAACTAGGTTAGTAATATGCCATGATAAAAAGAGACATACTTAGTATAATCAGGAGTATTATCCTATAAATATTATATTTCAGCCAATCAGAGCTCAGTTTTACTATGCAATACAGGACGGTATTTCATGGGTTTTCTATGAAATACAGAGCGGTATTGCATGGCTAGATCATGGCCAATCAAAATGCTGGAAATATCACGCACTTTGTTTATCAGCAAATAATAATTGAAGATTTTGAATACATAATTAGTCTGCAGGCGCGATTTTTTCCGGCGAGAACATTCGCAGTCTATCGTCCGGTAACTTACTTTATTTTCGTGATAAATCTTCCCGTAAATTTGTTTATAGGATAATATGTTCGAATGTGGTTTCAAGAATAATATAGAATTTCCATCCCTTCAGTTGAAAGCGCTCGGAATCTTCTAGTGACTAGAAAACAACGAAAAAGTACTGGTTAATTAAAAGGAATTTTAGCAGTTTGTATTAAAACATTGCAAATAACACTGCCAAACTAAGGAACCTTCCGTGCGATATCACGGAGGCGAGATAGTTTGGCCCCAATATTCATATTGTTCATGTCTAACTTGTCACTCGCGGAACTATCAAACTATTAGGACTTACCAGCAGTAAAAAAATAAAAAGAGAAATACCTACCTTCACTATCGCCAGAATTTCCTTGCGACATTTCCTTCCTCCATTCTGCTTCAAGAGTAATACCTGAACAAAAATTGTGTGCCATATATATATTTACCGAGCCATGCATGGCCTAATGTGGGCGAAATACGAGTAGATCATAGGGGTTCTAAGGGGCAAAGGAAAGCGACCTCGTGAATGGGAACCTTGTGGAGTAAAAGGTGTGGGGGTATTCAAGTACACACCTATTATAACGCCTATTAAACTGGCGGTATGCGGCCTCTGTTTATCCTTAGAGTCAAGTGCAGCTCCTGCAGATCCAATTGGAGGAGTTCCAGCGGACGGTTAGTAGTTCATCGGCCGATCAAACACTACTGATGTTCCGCCAACTGGTCAGCAGGCCAGTCAATGGCCTTCTCAGTGCCCTGGAGTACATCGAGGATGTGGCTTGCCGGTTAAACCACCCGGACCTCCGACGCTATACTACGGTACTGTCGCAGTGCAAAAGACTACCACCTACTTCAAGATTGGGTGATTTGATGGTTCATCTGTTGGATGACGATGTTGAATGAGAGGTAGCGAAAACCGTCGTCAAGATGTTTACGGATCTCAGGCCTAACCAACAGGGCACAAAAAGCCCGTCGGCTAGTGTGGAACGGCCCCAGGGGAGACCTGTGTCCTACTCCCGGATGCAACCGTCCACACGGGGCCGGGGTGCAGTGCTTCAGGTGCCAGCGATATTGACACATCGTCCGTCTTTGTTCTCAGCCACCCTTGAGACGATGAAGCCTATGGGAAGGGGGAAACTGTATGCATGTACATAGTTGGTCAAAATAAAGTAATCCTGTTATGACACCGAGGCTAGTTACTCTCGATCTGGGCCGGGTTGTTCGAAGCAAGGTTAACTTTAACCCTAGGTTAGCGCTAAATCTGTAATTGCAATCTGTACAGTTTAACCCAGGATTAGCGATTTAACCCTGGGTTAGCGCTTAACCTTGCTTCGAACAACCGGGCCCTGGTGCTCGGATGGGTCAGTTCCCAAGGGCTGTTTGGTTAGATCTCCACACCCCTCCCCCCCCCCTCCCTCCCCTCTTCATTGTGCGGGTCTGTTTTGTTAGAGGGTGACTGTCCCGGAGCAATCTAATGCCCTTTGTGCTCGTTTCTTGCAGTTGTCCTTGGACTGTTGCCCACCCAGGGTCCCTCGCCTCTGTTTTATAAGCTTCTCCTATTACGGGATTTCTTTGTGCTATCGTACGTGCGACCTTATTAAAAAAAATCTCAGAATCCGGTTTTGTCTCCTCCTTTATTCAGCCGTTCACTAAGAGTCCAATACGTGACCCTTACGAGGTACCTGTGATGGCACTTGAGAAATTCAGTCACCGTACCATTCGATGGATGCCACCAGTGAATGGGGGGCATCAGTCCCGGACCCAAGCCCTCCCCAGGTGGGAGAGGTAGTTGTTGCTAGGGGAGACGAACCCTCACCTCAGCTCGCTATCCGCGACCCCGACTCTTTTATCGCGGGTAATATCCATAGTCATCCGGTGGTCTGGGACCGAATGTCTGAACACCTTGCCTACAGAGCAGAGATCATGGAATGGGTTCAAAATAGAATTTAAATTCGGAAATATCTGCAACATTTAAAGGGTCGATATGCGGGTTGTTCATACAATTTCAGTTTTCCCGTTCACATAATTTTTCCCAATAATTCATCGTAGGGTAGTGGGCGCCCTTCGCTGTGGTGGGTCCGGAAATAACTCAGCTACCCTCCGGCCCTTGGGTTTCCGGTCCTGCCTCCCTTTAAACTTCGGATACACCAAATTCTTCGTATGACGGGAATAATGGATTTCACTTATCCCCAGTCCTTATAATCAGCTTAATCAGTGATACGTGAAATAAGGCCAGTTGGGTTAGACTACTGTTTGGATTCATGTTAGGCTATTGGATCATATATACGATATAGACAAAGTTTCGGTTCATCTCAGGATCTCATAGTCTCGGTTTCCAGCCATGGGGGTTTCGGTGAGCCCGCGAGCCTCTCCCCACTCACGGCTGGGCGCGCGAGCTGAGGCATTGTCGGTTTTTAGCCAATCAAAAACTTTCCACTAAAATCCTGTCGCTGAATGTATTTGCATAATTTATATTTTCAAAGCCGAACCAGAAGCTTTGGATTGCTGTTCAAAAATGCGTTTAAATTTGCTTTGGAAAAGTTTGCTTTCGAACAATTCAAGGATTGACACAAGGAAGCAGTAAGAGAGTTTCGGGTGAAGACACTGTCACTACGCACCGGGTTTGGAAAGTCACTTGGGAATCCGTCACTTGTACCAAGCTCGAAGGTCGCGAAACCCGTGATGTTCAGTCATTTCTTTGCCTATGCAAGACCAGGTAGCCATTCTTACTTCAAAGAAAATTAGTGCTGCCTTTAACGGAGAAGTAAAGACGAACGACTCCATATTAAAAGAGTTATAAGAGAGAAAATCACGTCTGACTGAGACCACGTTTACGCGTTTAACTCTGCGATCACAATATATTATGTCACTTGAAAATCGCTGCATCAAACGAATTTTACAATTCTTTAAGTCCTATGTACTAAGTTTGTGTATTTTTTTAAGGTCTCCAAAACATACTCTACACAAGTACTGAGCGGGAATACTCGACTCTAGCTCAGAATAGTTCCGAGATAATATCTGAACTTTATCTCCGCATTTCGGCTTTGAGCTTGAGCGGCACTAATATTACAGAGTAATAAATAATGCAGCCTTGTTTCTCAATACTTTTAAATGGCGTTTGTTCTTGAGAATTCATTTCACACTTGGAGTTTTAGTTTAGAGTTCCAGTGTGTTTTGAAAGTTTAGAGCCTACGTTACAGTCGTGAAAGGGTAAACGGCTTTTCTTGTCAAAACACGCAAATTGAATAATATTGAATTTTAATCAGGTGACGTCACGGACACGGTGTGTTGACCGCGCGCCCAGCCGTTAGTGGGGTGAGGCTTTGGAGAAACGACACCCCAACGGCTGAAACCGAGCCTAAGGGTCTCATGGATCGCACTGTATAGACACTGTTTCGGTTCAATGTTAGGGTATATATGGATGTGTATATCCCACTGTTTCGGTTCATTTTAGCGTATGGGTCATACTGTATAGCCGCTGTTAAGATTCGTATTTGGTGGAATACTGTTAAAGGGGCTGTGTGACGGTAATACTTTACATTCGTTTTTCCGGGCAGGAAAGAGCTATTTCCACCGATTTTGATATGAACTAACGAACCTCTCGGCCATGTGGGATACTTAAAATGAAAGAAAATATGCAAAAATGACTAACAAACAGTGTATATAAACAGACTGCAGGGAAAGTATTGAAAATCCTTTCAATCAAGCATCGAGGGAGGAAAGTTTAACTGTTTGTATCCAATTAACAACCACTAAACGAGCGATTACTCGATACATGCGCAGTACCATGACATAGCCCCTTTAATCTTAAGGATGTTAAGGCCTGGGTCAGTGCGTATAAATGTTCAGGAAAACAGTGTTTGCCCATTTTAAAAATTGCACACAAACATTAATATTCTTGAATCGGTAGTTTATTTCTTGTCCTTATAAATTATAATAAAACTACAATATTTTTGTTGCTGATCATTAGTAGCTTAACACTAAGTTGATGCCATATGCCTCTGTATGCTTACTTTTCAGTTAGGAAGAACTGTGAATAAAAAAGAAGATAAAGAAAAAAGTCAATAGGGCCATCGAAGAACGTTCGAATTAGGTAAACCCACTGGATTAAATGTTAACCGAGGATTTGGGTTCTCTTGGTAAAACGTATATTTCTTGTTCTGTTCTGTTTACCACTCGAAGGTGGACGGAGAACCTCAATAGGGCTTAAAGTGCCTTCTATGGAGGTCTCCGAGGGCCTACGAAGGCCTAACCGAAGGTCTAACCATTTGCAGTTCGATCACAAAGGCAGCACCGTCGTCTACTCAGTTATGTGTGTGTTGGTCCGGCCGGGGTTTGTACCCGCGACATCCAGAACAACATACCGGAGCTTCAGTAAGCACTGAACTAACCGGGAGGCGGTTCTTGCTCTATTCTAGGATTACGAGTAGAAAGGTACTACTCGTTCCTCATCGCACAATACGTTTTTCATCCCAAATCAGTAGTCAATGAGTTAGCAAATCGAGCTAAAGCCGGATTACCCTTAATTCTGGACTAGCTTATCGGGCTTTCATGCAGGCAATGGCCCCGGCAAGACGCAATGCAGTACATTCTGCGCAGTGTATACCAGCGTCCAGACGCATCCTAAATAGGAACACACCTGTTATCGGAACAGACAGGAGAATACACCGTGGCCGAGTAGACTTGTAATCCAGCGACCCTGAGTTCGATTCCCCGTGCGCTTGACCACGTTTGTAAATAACCAGTCGATTTGCCTCCTCTTCAACTGAGATTCTTATTCTGTTTCATTTAAACATGATCACAGCTTAAGCTGCAACACATAACTGCATTTACTAATACTTATTTATTTATTTGTTATATTTATTTATTGTTGTTATTGTTGTCGCCGTCGCGTCATCAGCATCCTCATTAGCATACTAGCAGCGGGTTTTTATGATCAGTTCGGTGCTTCTTAGTTTCCTCATAAAGATGCCCCTAGCATAAAGGTGCCAAGCTGGAAGATTACTAAGAGCATATGAAGTGTGAACCTCTTTTTGGCATTTCCTTGCTCCGTATTGTAAATTGAGGACACTGAGATTTCAGTACCTGCATTATGGCCCAAGAGCGCGGATCAAAAATGAAATGAAAAACAAGATCCATAGCTTATGGTACGGACCTAGCAAACGACTTTAATAAGATTGAGAAGTCCATGGTCTACGGCAAAACTGATACAACTATGTTGAATACAATATTTCGGCTCGCCATCGCAGCCTTCTTCGAACGATGAAACTTTCTGACAAAAGGTATATAAATTAATACATACATATGTACAGAGTGTCGCAATACAGGAAAGTAGTGGAAATAGGAAGTGACGTGAAGTATAACACCAACAATTATAGAAAAATAGAGATAATAAAACTAGGTTTCATCACTTTTGTACTGAGTTACGAAGGTCATTTTGTTGTGAGTTACGAATGTCATGTATATTTATTTAACTGGTTTTCCCAATTCAATTCATAAGATGAATAATTCCTACCTGGTACGCATATTACTGAGTTCCCGCAAATCGTTTGGTGAATTTTGTGCTCCCCTCAAGGCGTATGCTGTCAGCTGTGCATCGTCCTTTCCTGCACTTGCTTCGTAGTGGCTCCCGTTTCTTAGTACTGTAATCATCTAGAGCTTGCCCACTGTGCGGGATGATAGATTCTCCTGCTAAGCATTGCCATTGGCCTTTCAGGCACGGAGGTCGCTGCTGATCTGCAGATCGCATCTTGGAGTAGTCAGTCTTTTGTTGTTCACTGGATGATGTGTCGGTGTTTCTCTTAGTCACATCTCCCCACACATAATCTTGATCGTTGTTTTTCAAGACCGCACCTACGGAGAGAGGTCTCAGTGCTGCTCGCTTCTGGTTAAGAACTCGTGCCTTAATTGAGTTTCTGCTTTCTTCGTAAGTTGAACCTTGGCCATGTTTCTTCCAAATAGCTTCGATGGAATAGTACTGTCCATTCAGGCATGATCGTCTTTGTAGTGAACGCTTTTGAGCAGAAAGGCGCAGGTTGGGTAATTCAAAAGAAGGCTGTAGGTTGTTGTAATCGTACGACAAACCATAATCGTGTAGCAGGCAGCGTCCTTTGAAGCAAGGTTCTCTAACCTGAGGCTCTCGTTTTGTCCAAGATAATCTTGCTTCTGATGCCTCTGTGGAAACAAGTAAAACAAGAGCCCCCGACAGCACAACTATAACAAACATCTTCATTTCGAATTCCTCCGTCTCTTCTTTGACTTATCTGTTTGAAAACGTATAATCCTTATGAGCTCAATGAACATGTGTTCTCACCTCTTCCTGAGAACGGTTTATAAAGCCAAGGCTTACGCTCTGAGCAATAATGAATGAATAATGAATTGATGCCCTATGATGGATCGTAAATATCAAATAAAATGTTGTAAATTAAAATTCAGAAGTGTTTAATTACTGAATGTAGTTGCCTACCCTAGGGGTTACATATTCAAGAATCAAGGCCGTCATGAAAAATTATACTTATGAAAAATCGAAATATGCGTCATTATACGAACTGAGGACAACTTAATAGAAAATGCTGCCTCGAGCGCGTTTTCACTTCTCCGCGTAAACTTCACGCTCTATACCAATTAAGGTTATTTTCTTTAATTCACTTTTGAAACATTTCATTTAATATTAATAAGTTTTAATTTTGATATCGTCTCCAACTTGTGCTGGTGTGATATAAACGGTAATAAAAAATTCTCAAGGAAACCTTAGATTTCAATCCTCTGTGAGTATAATAACACTTCGAATCAATTCAGACTGTGTTCTGATTTTTGAGGGTTAATTCAAACTGGTTTCAAACCAAATTAAACAGATGTGAACTGTACATGTAGAAGTTTCGCTGATATAAGTGAAATAGCCTAATATAACTACCATTAACTGTTTCAATGATCTCCAGTCTTACTCTAGTTAAAATCTCAAGAACAAACGTGTATAAGTCAAACTAAACATAATAAGAATCCTATAGTTGACGAGGTGGCAAAGCGATTGATTATTTACAAACGTAGTCCAACTCGAGGAGTCCCTGGATGTTAACCGCGTCATAAGTAGATAGTAGTGTTTGACTCGTTCCTGTCCATTTCTTTCAGGGATAATCTACAATCACATAATTAAGATCAGCTCTAAATATGCCATGTCCGATACCACATTCCACCCAACCCAGATTTACACGCTTCCACTCAGTCCTCTTCATTCATTCATTCATTCAATATTTCTAAACGATATGGGCCGGGGTGGGTGGGGGGATTCCCGATGATACCAAAGCCGATTTACACGCTCCGTTTTCTGCTTATGACTTTCTGGTACAACCCATTTACGCTGTATCCTCAGCACGTATATAGCTACGTTGTGTTATGAGCGCGGTGAAAGCAAAATGTACGCGCAAGGCTCGTTGGCAGAAATATGAGACAAGATGGCGGCGCACATGCGCATCAGTGTCTAAAATGGCTGTCGATTCGTATAAGAAAATGTATGAAAAACATAATACTTTTCACATTTGAAGACCTCCTAAGTTTAATTTCATATTTGTGCGCCTCGAGACCAATAACGTACGGATTAAGCTGTGTATTGAGGCCACAAACAATCCCTCAGATCGTCGGCAAAGTACTTCCCCAAGAAGTCCATTTCGCCCTTCAAATGCTTCTCGTTCTCCATGTTGTTGTCTGTAATCTGGCTGAACCCATGCACAGTTTGAGGTACAACAGTACGCCCTGCAAGTCTTCGGTGAGGCAAATAAGTTCGCCTCGATGTCAATAAAGCAGTGTTCAATGCATCCATATCGCCAATAAAATGTATAATAACACTCCTCCAAAGTACTTCCAAAGACGTCTGAGTCTTGTCAAAATAATGTTAGTGCCAGGACTCCATATAGGATTACATTTTCGAAGAAAACTCGACGAGAAAGGAGAGAAACGTCACCATATTGCTTTCTTTCCGCCATCTTGTTTTGTTAACCTAAATCCTGCAATGTTTGCTGGGATCTAAACCGGGGTTCAGGCCTTTATCCTGGACAGACAGATGCCTGAGAGATGACTAATCCTAAAAAAAAAAATTTATCACAATGGCTACGTTTAAGCTAATATAACTCTCGTTCCGCTTCTCTATTCTTATTTCATCACAGAAAGTTTCGGTTTTCTTTGCGCTGGAAGGTCTATAAAGAACCTACTGTCTCACTCACTATAAGCCGCCATTTTTAATCGGCTAAAAGGGCGCCCGCAGTACGTTTCCGCTGATGTCCATAATTTCTGCCAATGTAGAAGCATGCAGAAAGGGAAAAAACTATCGAATGATATGGAAAGCATACTTCGGCAGAAGGACTACTAGGCAGTTAAGCAAGATCCTCATTAATGCGCTGCCTAGTTTAACCTTATGAAACACTGGGCGATTTAATGTACAAATTTGTACGCGTATGTGTCAGCGGGGAATAATAATAATAATAATAACAACTGATAAACTTGTGGTCCTCGAACAAAGAATTGAAATTAAATAAATATATATGTTTAAAATAAATATATATGTTTAAAAACTACTATAAAATTACAATAGCAATTTGCAATAAATTTAACTATATATTAATATATGTATAAAAATGAGAGACTATATTCAAGAGATTATACGTTAACTGTAACATTAAAATATCTAAGAAGATAACCCCTCCCACCAGAAAATACATACCCCTAATGATAGACAGACAGACAGATGGTTTTATTTGGAGCCTTATACTAATGTGTACATTGGCAGTAGCCCAAATACATTTGCGTAAAAGACAAGATATATCAGTCAATAAATAAAAAATAATCATAGAACGTTATGAAGTTGTCCTTTTCTTTCTTTCTTTTACGCATTCATAGATAAATTTGGCAATTTGTTTGGGGGGTTTATGATTAGTAAAAATACATTCTGTTTATTTTGATTTTCATTTGATCCTCCAAATAATCGAAAAGGTTTTTCCGTATATTGCGGTATGCTGGGCATTTTATTAAAATATGTTCGTCATCTTATATATCATGCTATACAAATATATAACGAGGTTTTTTTGGGGTCTTATTCCAGCTATTGCGGCATTAGAATATACCTCGAAATCCTACACATATCCCTCCTACGAAATGTGGAAAGCATAGTCTGAAATCTAGTAGGTAGTCCCTACTCTTAGTATACTGACGTCTCCTAGGAATTATATTTTTGTGTTTGATAATGTACACAAGATTGGTTTATCGCTGTGTTCATTTTTTTAAATACTCGAAATGTGTCCCCAAAAACGCGCCATAGGAGTTGGTACGGGGGGAGCCAGGGTGGCGCAAATGGTAAGCGATTCGCCTCTCAGTCGCCTCTGTGGTACGAGTGCGATTCCGATTCATACGTGAGTGAAGTTTATTGGGATCTCGCCTTTTTCTCCGGTTTTCCTCCGTCCATAAAAACCTACACGATAAATTACAATTCGGACTGTGGATTAGCCAAGGCCTAACTTGATCAGCCCCTATATCGTTAAAATTCAGAGTTTTAGTGTCGCAGCAAGCAAGTTGCAACTGACGGTTTTGAGCGCTAACCCGACCTTCGTCAAACAGCCATGCTACGATTTAACAGCTACTTGGTCATTTGTCACCAGCTGCACTGGATTTCCACTAGCGCGTATTTCTTTACGTAGTACGTAAATCGTGCGTAAAGAAAACGTCCGTAAAAACAATTCCCACTGTCGCGTTTAAAGTTCGTAATTCAAACGCCGCGATCTTTTGACTTCCGCTTGTAAAACGGGATTAAGCGCGAACCAAAAAACAAAACGTTTTTACTACGAAGAGAAAATCAGGACAATGGCAATCACCTTTAGTGTATAGTGTCAAATGCTATAGACCCATTCGAAAAATGGCGTCCAATTTAAAAAGCTATTATCCTGGTAACGTGAACACGAGGCTAGTCAGTCCACACAAAAGCTTTTGAACTTGTAAGCGAGGCTAGTCAGTCCTAAACAATAGTTAATTAAATTGGACGCCATTTTTCGAATGGGTCTATATTATCGTGTTTTTTCCTGTGTGTTATTCGATCATGTCATCGAGTTTCAAGCCCAAAACTGAGTGTAACTCGCGCATGCGGTGTGCTATGCACTTGAATGCAAGTAAAACAAAAGCAAATAAAATATTCATTTTTCTCTTTCAAAAATTCGTGCACTTGGAGTAACGACGCGTATTTTTAGACATATCATGAATTCCGAGTATTTCGAAATAGAATATACAAAAAAAACAATGTTGTTCACACCAGCAAACACAAACATATATTTCAAAACGACTTACTAAGAGTAACGACCACTTTTTACGTTTCGGAAGAAGGATATCTACAGTATTTCGAGGTATCCTGATTTCGGAAGACTATAACAAACCCAAAACTTAAGTTTTTTTTGTTGAGAGAGAGAACTCTAACATATATAAAAGCACAGTGTATTGTCAGGGTTCTAAATGTATATCTACTTCTAGTTCCGGATGTTATGATCCTAAGTACGTTAATTACACAACGTTTAATTATCATTTGAGAGTTTCAAGTGGATAAAACGATTGTTCAATGGCCTGTTAGGATGATAGCAAATATTTCCTAGAATGGAATACTAGTATACCTAACAGATAGTGAATGCTGCTCTGGCTCAGTTAAGGAATTATATTGGAAGAGAACCTACAGTAGCACTTTGGCAGGAAAAATATTACTGGGTGATAAAAAATGCCAAGGTGTTAAATGAATATATTTTGTAGTTTTGGGGCTATCGTGAGACTGAATCCTGTTTGAGCTGTGGTTTTCCTGTTTTAACTCAAAAGTTGTCGCGATTTATTTTCGTTTTGTCCCGACATATTTAACGATCTCCCGGTAAATTCCCTGAGCCTACTAATTCCCAACATTTTCTTAAGATTCCCGGCACAACAAACTGCTGTTCTCCCCGGTGAAGTTTAAACACCGGAAATCAACTGCAATTGAGAATGTAATTGTAAATGCTAATTGTATTTTGAACCGGCTGCTTGACTTTATCGAAGCCAATAGAAGAAAATTATTTGCTGCTCGCCATCTTGATAACAGGAGAGATCTTACTCTTTGGAAACTGATAGTTCACACAGAGTTAGAAAGAGTTCGCCTACACGTCTACACTTCAACAAATTCATGATTACACAATGATTGCATACGTTCAACCGTTCTTTAATGCATTTCTGTGTAGTTAGCTCAAACAATGCAGATCCACCTCGTCACGTGACGATTAGTTCTGTGCAAAGCAGTGTGGTAAAAAAAGACAATAGAAGTGATGCCTTGTGGTAAAAAAAAAGAAATCGAGATTTGGACCGCTTACACATTAGAACTGCTACCTTGCTCGCTCGCTTCAGCCTCGCTCGCTGCGGCAGCAATAAAAAAAGGTTAACTTAAAAGAAGAGGTGAGCTAGTAAACGCAGTAGAAAAGAAGAAGAGAGACGTTGTTATCATGATAGGTATATGTTTCTTTAAAAGTTTGCCGAGCAATGCGACATTCCTTTTTCAGACGCTTTCCCAATGAGTATGAATTATACACGAGTATTGTCAACCGAATTGAGCCTTCAAGTTTCTTTAAAACAAAACTACAAAAATAACATCCCGAGATAGAAAAGAAATACTACTGATGCGAATGCCCCGATATGCTTTTCAAACGTTTTCGATAGAGGATGGCAAAGATTAAAGTAGATTACGAAAGATAATTCTAGAAACTTCATTTCGTTTACAGTGAACCGATTTCATTCCAAGTTGCTCTGAAGTGTTTTCATCCACTCGAATCTTTGCCATCCTTTATCAAACTTGTCTCAAATTTTGTCCAGCATAGTTACTCTGCTAATCTGAGTAGTTATGAATTTTATAATTTAGGTAAAGATCAGGTGTATTTTTGCCTTGCTCTATTTTTCAAGAGTAGATAAACGCCGAAGAACAGCTGGCCGATTCCGATCTACAAACGCTTCCTGTCAATTCATTAAACCTGTTGTTCAATATTGGCTTCCTTTTACCACTGATCTATCTCTAGCCATATATCAGAAGGCAATCAGCCTGCAGTGTTAATAAATATCAGCACTCTCGGGAAAATTGATGTCAACACTTAACTGGCCATTCCTACTTCAAGATAAGAACCTCGAGGGTTCGTTAATTACGAGAATAAAACTCAAATAACGGAAACGAAAGGAAGCATTTACCTGATCTTAGCGTTACCCATTTAAGGTTCGTTGATGTAATGTTTTTTAATCAAAACAAATTGACTCTAAAAACGACATTTATATATAGTTGCATTCTGTGGAACTGTCATTCAAGGGCCGGCTAGACATTAACAGGTGATTCGGCTGGCATCGTACTACTTACGCAACTAAGTATAAGCCTCTGGTATTCAATTGACTATACCTTTGCCACAGATTAATCAATATCATTGGCAATAATGTAGGGGTTTGTCATCCTCATTATACCACAGGGAGCCCATACAATGCGTTTGTGATCATCATCATTATACCACAGGGAGCCCACACAATGCGTTTGTGACCGTTTCTTGGAATTAATATACAAATAGGTATACTGAAAGGATTGAAGTATCGAGAAATATCGCAAAGAACAAAGAACACGAAATAGATATATATTTGCCTCACTGGTAAAAAGTAAATTAAAGTCACTTTATTTATAGAAGGTATTAAACACGTCTACTGGCTAAGATGTATCCGCATGGCCCTCTGTTGACTTAGTCCAACAGTTTTACGTCCTTATCCGAGAAGACGTCAAGTTATAACCGTTTACTGTTGGATTATGTGAAGGTAGCACCTTCTAGTCAATTATTTGAAAACCCTGGGTGTTGGTCCAACTTGGTTTGAGCCCGCGACCTTCCGCACGACAGACCAGCGCTTTATTTACCACTGAGCTAACCGGGAGGCGGTTGTTTTGTCATCCTTGTTTCTTAAAACGGCAATTCTTAGCGAATTTAGAGGGTTTTGCGTTCGCTGTTTACTGCACATACTCGGTTTCAGTACACCTCTTTGTATATTTCAACAAACAGTCACACTGAAACACATTGTGTGTGTTCCCTCTGAATTTTAACGAGACCTAAAACAACCATGTAGGGCTGATCAAAGTCAGGTCCCGGCTAATCCACAGATCCAATTGTAATTTAGCGTGTTCGTTTTTGTGAAGGGAGGAAAACCAGAGAACCCGGAGAAAAACCCTCGGAGCAAGGGCGAGATACCAACAAACTCAACTCACACATGGCGCAGCGATTGGGAATCGGACCCAGGCCACAGAGGTGAGAGGCGAAGCATCTCTTGCGCCATCCCGGCTCCTCAGTCATACAAGACTTTTAATTTCTACAATAGACACGCATTTTCGTGATATGACTCAAGCGAAGTCACATTTCCTCCCTTGTAAACAAGTTATCTGGAAACATTGAAGCAGTCTGCGTTTCCACATGACGACAGAAAGTGATTCGATTCACTCCAATTTCGAAATTCCTTTTTCATAAATGATCCCTCCGGCTAGGTTTCGATGTTATTAATCTTGGTTACGTTGACGACTTCATCGTGAGCCTTAGCAGACGCATTTTCATCAAAAGAAATTTGAGAGATTGAAAGGAATATTTATGGTCGACAAAACTGATTGCGATCCGCAGGCAAGAATTACGTAGGATGGCATGATAAAATACCGCGCAACTAACTATTCGGATGATGAGTCACATTCATTTGGTTTAATTTATCAGTTTATAATTTGTCCAATAACTATTCTTGGTCCCATCAGTAAAATTTAATTAAAAAAGCGAAGAAATGAGAACTCTGAATTCTCTGAATTTCTAACGAGACATGAAACAACCATGGGAGCTGATCTCCCGGCTAATCCACAGATCGAATTGGAATTTAGCGTGTTGGTTTTTGCAGAGAGAGGAAAACCGGAGAACCCGGAGAAAGACCCTCGGAGTAAAGGCGAGATACCAATAAACTCAACTCACATATGGCGCCGCGTCCGGGAATCGAACCTGGGCCACAGAGGTGAGAGGCGAAGCACTTAACTACTGCGCCACCCCGGCGGAGAGAGGAGAAAAGAAGAAAAGGCTCTCTGGTCAAATCCGTTGGCAATCTTACTTCCATGCGCTGAGTTTCAAATAAATATAACACGAATGTCAAACCGGTTATGCTGGGTAACGGTAAGC
Organism: Actinernus sp. WN-2022; assembly: GCA_030867875.1. Classification (NCBI taxonomy): domain Eukaryota; kingdom Metazoa; phylum Cnidaria; class Anthozoa; order Actiniaria; family Actinernidae; genus Actinernus; species Actinernus sp. WN-2022. Next base: position 26,115,390 of record JAOWCC010001368.1, on the reverse strand, counting down.
CAATTAGAATTGCTGTTACATGCAGCACTCGCGATCGCAATTAGACCTCTTTAGCTTAGCTCAATGTTCTTCCATTTCAAATCTTTGGGGAATAATTTTCTTTCTCCGAAGTATTTCCATACAACTGTATTTCCTCGTGCGTTAACCAGAAATAAAAGAAACAATACACAAGGGATGGTCACGTGATCTGAAATGAGAACATTGAACCAAGCAAAAGAGGTCTATTAACCAATCACGATTAACCAATCACGACTTTCAAATTCTAAATCTAATATTTGCGTGGAAGTGAGATTGTCAATGGAGTTGACCACACGCCCTTCCTCTTGTCTTCTTTTTCTTTTTTGCACTCGTCGTTACTATATTTTAATTTTATTTCTTTGGCGGGCCTTTGAAAACGAGATTACCCAAGAACAGAATGGGCCTTTCGCAGGAATGCAATCACGTGGTTGTACTGCATGGCAAAATATCTGACACTTGAAAGACACTTGTACGAGATAGGTAGTGTTATAGACCCTTTGCACGTTACGTCATTACCGCCATGTTGGTGTACAGTCAACAATATATTCCTCGTTAACTTCTTTTGTTCTGTACACCAACATGGCCCCCATTCCCTTTGTCATTTGAATCTCTGGGGATTGAGTGCAAACCATCTATTAGTAAATGTTATTTTCATGCACCTCCAATCGATTGTCGATCTTTCTAAAACAGCGTTTGGAAGATTGTTTGCCATCCAGTAAACCCCATGGGACCACGAGCTCAATAGAGGGCTTTCACGTGACGTTATAGCTGCCATATTGGTGTACCTTAACAATAGATTCTTCGTTGGATTCTTTTGTTAGGTACACCAATATGGCCGCCATGCCCTTTGTCATTTGAATCTCTGGGGATTGAGTGAAAACCCTATATAGGCCTTATGCATGATACCTACACTATCAGAATGTTCTTCTGTTACTCTGATTTAGACCATTGTCTTGGTATTCTCATAGGAGAGCATATACCTTATCCATGATATCTACACTACCAGAATGTTCTTTTGTTACGGCTCTAATTTAGACCATTGTCTTGGTATTCTCATAGGAGATAATAGACCTTATGCATGATACCTACACTACCAGAATGTTCTTTTGTTATTCTAATTTAGACCATTGTCTTGGTATTCTCATAGGAGAGAATATACCTTATCCACGATACCTACACTACCAGAATGTTCTTTTGTTACTCTAATTTAGACCATTGTCTTGGTGTTCTCATAGGAGAGAATATACCTTACCATGATACCTACACTACCAGAATGTTCTTCTGTTACTCTAATTTAGACCATTGTCTTGGTATTAGAGAGAATAAACCTTATGCATGATACCTACACTACCAGAATGTTCTTCTGTTACTCTGATTTAGACCATTGTCTTGGTATTCTCATAGGAGAGAATATACCTTAAATATGCATGATACCTACACTACCAGAATGTTCTTCTGTTACTCTAATTTAGACCATTGTCTTGGTATTCTCATAGGGGAGAATATACCTTGAAAGACACTTGAAAGACGCTTGTACGAGATAGGTAGTGATATAAACCCTTTGCACGTTACGTCATAGCCGCCATGTTGGTGTACAGTTAACAATAGATTCCTCGTTAGCTTCTTTTGTTCTGTACACCAACATGGCCGCCATGCCCTTTGTCATTTGAATCTCTGGGGATTGAGTGCAAACCATCTATTAGTAAATGTTATTTTCATGCACCTCCAATCGTTTGTCGATCTTTCTAAAACAGCGTTTGGAAGATTGTTTGCCATCCAGTAAGCCCCATAGGACCACGAGCTCAATAGAGGGCTTTCACGTGACGTTATAGCTGCCATATTGGTGTACCTTAACAATAGATTCTTCGTTGGATTCTTTTGTTAGGTACACCAATATGGCCGCCATGCCCTTTGTCATTTGAATCTCTGGGGATTGAGTGAAAACCCTATATAGGCCTTATGCATGATACCTACACTATCAAAATGTTCTTCTGTTACTCTGATTTAGACCATTGTCTTGGTATTCTCATAGGAGAGCATATACCTTATCCATGATATCTACACTACCAGAATGTTCTTTTGTTACGGCTCTAATTTAGACCATTGTCTTGGTATTCTCATAGGAGATAATAGACCTTATGCATGATACCTACACTACCAGAATGTTCTTTTGCTATTCTAATTTAGACCATTGTCTTGGTATTCTCAGAGGAGAGAATATACCTTATCCACGATACCTACACTACCAGAATGTTCTTTTGTTACTCTAATTTAGACCATTGTCTTGGTGTTCTCATAGGAGAGAATATACCTTATGCATGATACCTACACTACGAGAATGTTGTTTTGTTACTCTAATTTAGACCATTGTCTTGGTATTAGAGAGAATAGACCTTATGCATGATACCTACACTACCAGAATGTTCTTCTGATACTCTAATTTAGACCATTGTCTTGGTATTCTCAGAGGAGAGAATATACTTTATCCATGATACCTACACTACCAGAATGTTCTTTTGTTACTCTGATTTAGACCATTGTCTTGGTATTCTCAGAGGAGAGGAAATGTTGTGTCAAAGTGAGGCTTGGTGGTGAACACAAAAGCATGACGTCATCATGCAAAGGCCTCCCTTGTGAAAAAATTGCTATTTAAAAGCTATTTTTCCTCTATTTTTTTGTAGTTTTTGACTTTTTTGCTTGCTTTTGACTATTTTTATAAAAAAATGCCTATTTAAAATAAGTAAACAAGTCCAAGGACTACAGAAAAGCTGATCGAACAACGTATATATTGAGAATTCTACGATATTTCGGCTGGCCAAACCAGCCTTCTTCAGGTAGATCTTACAAATGAATATTTCACAATGGCAAGTATAAATATCAAGGTGATTACACAATCTAAGAGGAAAAAGGAAATGACGTAAGTAAAAATATGGATTTGAGATAACATAAAAACTTAAAAGTTTCATCACGTTTGTTCATGCCGAGAGGTTCGAGAGTTTTAGCTATGTCGATAAGATATGACTCTCTGGCTTTACGAATAGAGTCTCGCGAAGAATAAATTATTTCTAAGGGGATAAGTTGCATGCCAGTATTAGAATGGTTAGAGCAGGAAAGGAAATGTTCAGAAACTGTGGTAGGTTTAGATTTAATATTAAATTTGTCAAATGCTCGTCTGTGTTCATTAAATCGGTCTTTGAGCCGTCGTTTAGTTTCACCGATGTATTGTAAGCGGCAGCGATTGCATTGTACCATGTAGATAACGTTACTGGTGTTACAAGTGATGTGTGACTTAATGAACCGGGTTTCCCCGGTGGAAGAAAAAGTGTAGCTAACGAGGCCATGATTAATGTAAGGACAAGTGGCACAGTTTTTTTCCGCAGCGGAAAGAGCCAGATGGAAGAGCAGGTTTGTTAGTCACATTACGTAGTTGTGATTTGACAAGTAGGTCACGAAGGTTAGGGCAACGGCGGTGAGCGACGAGAGGCAGGTTACTAACAAAAACGTCTTTACAACGATTAGAAGAAAACAGTATATGAGAATGTTTACGAATCAGTGATGAAATGTTAGGTAGTGCTGGATTATATGTGATGACGAAAGGAATTCGGTTAGAATCTTGTGCATGTTTAGCCTGTAAAGCATCGGTACGAGAAATATTAGCAGCACGTTGTATTTGTAGATCGAGGAAAGAACGCTAAAAACCTCGCTTTAAGAGGTGAGACTTTAATTCATTAGTGCGAAGTTTGAAGGTTTCGTCAGTGGAACAAATGCGACGAATGCGGAGTGCTAAACTAAAAGGTAAAGCTTTTTTAGTATGTAAAGGATGACAGGAAGAGTAGAGAAGGTGTTGATGTTTATTTTGGTGTAGAGATCAGTCTCGATGTTACCGTCTTTAAAGATGACTGTGACAACGAGAAAAGATATGTCGGTGAAACTGTAAGACGAAGTGAATTTAATGGTAGGATGAAGAGCGTTGAGATAATCGATGAATACTTTTAAACGATCTTGGCCCTCCGTCCAAATCATAAAAATATCATCGATATATCTCAACCAAGTGTGTGGTTTGTAAGGGCCTTTGGAAAGAGCGTTAGTTTCAAAATTACCAAGGAATAAATTAGCAAAAGAGGGGGCCATACGGGTCCCCATAGCTGTACCGTGGATCTGGAGATAGTGATTATTATTAAATGAGAAGTTGTTCATAGTAAGGATCATGCGTATTAAATCACAGAGCGTTTCAGTAGGAATGTGTTTGTTGTTACGAGTTTGAAGGAAGTGACGGCATGCATCAAAACCTTCGTTGTGAGGTATGTTAGTATACAACGAGGAAATGTCAAGAGTGACAAGCATAGCGTTAGCTGGAGGTTTAGCAAGTATGCGAAGTTTGTTAAGGAAATCGTTAGTGTCTTTAACGTAAGAAGAAAGAGAAGATACTAAAGGTTTAAGTTGATGATCAACAAATTCAGAGATGCGTTCTGTGGGATGGCTATTAGATGAAACTATGGAACTGCCAGGGTTACCAGGTTTGTGTATTTTGGGCAGTATGTAAAATCGTCCAGGTTTGACGTTGGTGTGTATGAGGTACTGTTTGGTTTTGTCATTGATAGTCCCGTTCTTAAGCATGCGTTGAACATAAAATATGATGCGTGTTTGTATGTCGTTAGTGATGTCTGCGTCGAGTTGTTTATAAAATTTATGGTTATTGAGTTGTCGATTACATTCGTCTATGTACCATGTCCTGTCCATTACCACCGTACCAGACCCCTTGTCTGCGGGTTTGATGACGATGTCACCTTGTCGTTGGTTAAGTCGGTGAATGCTTTTACGTTCACTATTAGATAAATTATCAGAGATGCGATTAGGTTTATTATTGGTAATTTCAGTTTTAATAGCATCTAAAAAAGCATTTAAAGCAGTGTCTCTATCAGCGGGAGGCGTCCAAGTGCTCTTAAGGTGAAAGGGATTAACAGGTTGGTTTGAATTAGAAGTGTTATAATCATGAAAATATTCTGTTAAACGCATAATTCCGGCCAATTAATGTGTCGCGGTGTGGGGCAGAAGGTTAAACCACGAGCTAGTATTAGGGTTTCGTCCTGAGAAAGTGGTGTCTGAGTTAAATTAATAACTACGGTAGTGTCGAGTTTATTATAAATGTTCTTTATAGCAGAAAGGTTGGGTGGTTTATTTTTACGTCTATTGCGTTTCTTATTAGGGTTAGTCGTAGGAGGTGAAGCATTATCGTTAGCGTGACTATGATTATTAGTGGTATTGGATGCGGTATTGTGCCGATTAGTTCTGTATTTTAAAAGGATTTCTCCTTTTTTGCGTCTTCTATTAGAAAGTACGGACTCAAGAGATAAAGCCATAGAGTCAATCTTACCTATAAAATAAGTGTTAATGTTCAGGGCCGGGTTGTTCAAAGCCCGATTAGTGCTAATCCAGGGTTAATTTCCATGACAACCAATAGGTTCTGTGCAGAGTTAATCCCGGATTAACACTATATAATCGGGCTTCGACGAACAACCCGGCCCAGGAGTACAAGTTCTGAGTAATTGTTCCTTATGGTCAGAGAGTTCCTGTTTAAGTGATTTAATGTTTTTACAGCATTCTGAGGATAGCAGTTTCAGGTGTCGTCGGGCAGCATAACACAAAATGTTTTTCCATTGTTTATAAAACCAGAAGTTGTTAGGTGTAAAGGCTGGTGTGCATCTAGGCATAAGTCCATTTGGTATGAGGTTATTGTCGGAGTAGAATTTATAGTTGATTAAATGGTGTTGGTAACGGACGAGTTTTAACTGGATGCGTTTAGTGGCGTTGAAAAGCACAGTAAATTTAGGTATCAGCAGGTTATAATCAGTTGCAGTGTCCATTAGAGTGAAAAAAATAGTCTATTTATTTGAAATGTTTTTCTATTTTCGAAAAATTAGAATGGAAATAGCTAATCAGTTGAATGTATACGTTTTTACTATTTTTTAAATATCCTGACATAAAACTGCTATTTTTATAAAGCTATTTATTACAAAAATAAGAAAAAAATAGTTTTAAAATAGGAACATTCGTTCTATTTTTATGCTATTTTAAAGCTATTTAGTACAAAATAGTGTTAAAATAGGAACATTGCTTTTATTGTTTCACTATTTTAAAGCTATTTTTTGAAAAATAGGAAAAAAATAGTTTTAAATTAGGAACATTGCTTCTATTTTTGTGGTATTTGTAAGCTATTTATTTTAAAAAAATGGGAAAGTAGTGTTAAAATAGGAACATTGCTTCTAGTGTTTTGCTATTTTTAAGCTATTTTTTTTAATAGGAAAGAAATAGTGTTAAAATAGGAACATTGCTTCTACTATTATGCTATTTTAAAGCTATTTATTAAAACATATCTTAGGAAAAGATAGTGTTAAAATAGGAACATTGTTTTTATTTTTATGCTATCTTAGAGCTATTTATTAAAAAATAGGGGGAAACAGTGTTAAAATAGGAACATTGCTTCTAGTGTTTTGCTATTTATTTAAATATGAAAACAATGTTTTTAAAATAGGAAGATTTCTTCTATTTTATGCCGCTATTTTTAAGCTATTTATTCAAACATAGGAACACATTGTGTTAAAATAGAAACATTGATTGATCTATTGTTTTGCTATTTTTAAGCTATTTTATAAATAGGAACATTCCTCTATGTTTAAGCTATTTATTAAAAACATAGGAGAAATGAACAATATTGCTTCAATTTTTTTTTCCTTTTTTTACAACGAGAAGAGTAGCCATCAGAAAGCAGTTCAGATTCGTGTTTGGCGTGAGCTGTTAATCGAAGAACCGTTTGAATTTCTGTTCGATTTTCATTGGTCGCAACAGCCATTCATAAAGTGCGCGCTGATCCTCATTGGCTAGACAAATATTAAAATTACTCCTCTGGTGTACGGACGAAATGGCTAGCGAGTTAAACAAAAGCGCTACACAAGCGTAGTACGGCTGCTACAGGAGTCTACATCGCCCAGGAAAGCCTTGAAAACTTGCAAATGGAGCAGGAATAAGCTGTCAAACAGCCAGACACAAATATGAAACAGAAGAGTCGTGCCGGGAAAGGAATTTGTTGCGGCGGAGTGCAAAAATCCCGGGTATAATAAGATAACAATTTTCAAGAACAACAATGGAAATTGAATTGCATTCATTTTGGTAAACTGATTTTAGTTACGTTAGTTTATATGCTAGTTTTAAGAACATCAAATTTCCAAGGGAAACTATTTAACAATTAGACCCGCAGCCCGAATTGGGTACGAGTCAATAGCCCATGAGGCGCAGCCGAATGGGCTATTTAACTCGTAGCCCATGAGGGCGAAAGGTCTAATTGTTTTAGTATAAACTAACTATCGGACAGTAGAAAATCATAGAAAGAAACAAATTGAAATTGAATTTTTTTTATTATTTCGTGAAAATGCGTGCGGTTTTTCTCTACCATCGGCTATCACAAATAGACCTATAGTAGGGTAGCCAATCAGAATGCAGGATTTGTAATAGTCCACTAGTTGGTTTATACTAATATACAAATAGACTGTGTCCGTCAAGGAACTATCGGCTGATAGTTGCCCGCGGAAATTTGATGTTCTTAAAACAAATATAAGCCCGAGAACGAAGTTCGAGGGCTTATATGGTAGTTTTAAGAACATCAAATTTCCAAGGGAAACTATCAGCCGATAGTTCCGAGACAAACACAGTCTATTTGTCGATTCTCCAACGGTATGATATTTGTGGTTCAGTTTTCTAGTTGTGTGTATATCAGTGGATAAACTCAAAGAGTACCTTGCCATTCCTCCGTTGTATCCGTGCTACTAATTCCGATATTTAGTTGTAAGTGTTCAAACCGAAGTCGAGTCAACGCAAATACTTTGTAGCGATCGGTCAGTAAACTCTATTATAATATTCTCCTCAGCGAGCAAATAAAGTTATTGCTGCTTCTGATTTTCTATTGCTGTATGTTGTTGCTTGACTTATTCCTCATCTAGATTATTAGTTAGATATGTATTTGATCAAGAATCGAACTGTTTGTGATCTGTAATCTCATATGAAATGCATATAAGTGTTCATGCATCAGTTTTTTAAAAATCCTTGAACGCGCTGAATAATTAAATAACGTCCTGCATCACGTTCTCTTCAAGTTCTACCTTTGTGGATGTTTGATTAATGAATAAGAGACTTATTCAACGCTGAATCAATTTTAGGGCTTTCTTAAACTAGGCATTATTTCCGTTTATATAAAGTTTCATAGAATGTTGACGGTTTTTGAGGTAGGCGCTCGTCACAGTCGGTGAACACGAAATCAAAACAAAAACACGGGTTTCGCGCAAAGTATCAAGGGGCGTGCTAAAGGGTCTTTAACGCGGTGAAATCGCTTCTCGGTCAAGACGAACTGAAACACCAACTCGCCACCGACCCTGCCAGCCTTTTACGAGGAGATCCAAAGCTTAAAGTGCCTATAATCCCAAAAAATTAACGATTTCAGATCAAACTTATGAGTATTCTATGCAACTTCCCGAAAAAAAAAATGGTTTTAAAGCATTTCTCTTTTTTTTTACGGCTTTTCAAAGTTGAGAGCCGTGAACTTTTACCGTCATCTTAGCGACTTGGTGGGGTCTGGGACTAGTTACGTCATAGTAGGGAGCCATGTCACGTGATAAAGGCTTCTCTCATATACTTTTGGTTCGTTCTTTCTTATTTGCGTCGCAAGTTCTGTAATTTTCTGCTGGACTTTTTGACAAAATGACTTCGTCAGGCTCCGAATCTGAAGACAGTTGTTCATCGGACAATTCCGAGTTAAATTTTATCAACTATGAGCTTGAAGCAGAAGAATCTGCCGGCGAAGAGAGCGGACGGCGCGGATGAGCCACTCGTCGATGAAGAATGGGTCAACAGAGTACAGACGGAGACCTCCAGAATCGGTTCAGTGGAAGGCCTCGAAGCAAGGAAAAGCTGGTGAGTTAAACTGTCCAAAATTAAAATAAGTTATCATAGCCCTTCATGGGCTTCCCGTGGTCTCCCAAAAAAAACATTGCAGGATGCCAAAAGAATCCAGTGATCCTTGCAATCGCAACAATCATATAAGCCTGTATTTACTTGTAAGAATCGCTATAAATGAAGATACGATAAACAGTTTCCTAATATCGTAATTCCTCTTATATTTACCCTTTCCTGGATTTACTTTTTTGATAATATTTTACAGTTAGTGGAAATTAAGTGTGCACCATATTGGCCCTCTCAATTGAGAAACATGCACCAACTATATATATGTTTTAGCGGGAAACATCCCACGATCCAACACTGCATACTAATATGTAAGGAAAGATTTATACCAGGCATTAATAATGCTCAATAATGACCAAGGTATGAATTGAAATCAAACAACACAGTTCCGTGTTTAGTCTGACCAGGAAAGTGGAAGGTTTATCAAAGTATTTTGATCTATCGTGCATGTTAATTAAAAATAATAGCTCTCGTAAGCAACCACACAGTCAGAACTGGAATCAGGAGTATAGTTGCTCGCTTATGAGAGCTTGCACACACCACACCCACGGGGATACATATATAGTGCGACTGATATCACAATATACAATACTGTATACTACTCTACTGTAACAGCATGAATGTCAGATATAATAAGACTATTGTTGCAAAATACCAACTAGTGCATATTTATATTTAGTTGACTCATTGCAATCAGACTCATTGCACAGTCTGGGATCATGTCTCTGGATATATCGGAGTGGTTACTTACAAGAGTTTAAAAACAAAGAAAAATTCCAAAGGTGGTGGTGGTCACTTACGAGAGTGGCTGGTTACTACAGACCACACTGAAGAGTGGTCTCTGAGGGGAGCTGGTCGCCTACAAGGGCAGTTTCACAAAGGGCTTCAACCGTATCAAACAAGTAATTGGTGCTAACTTATAAACTTCTTTATTTACAGATTTTTACGAGTTGTCTCATACAGAGAGTACATCCAGTTAGTCTACGGTTATCTGGGCAACAATAGAATTCCTCTACCAGCATGTGCATATGACACAATCATGACAAAATTCAATGCTGGGAAAGAAATCTTCACTGAAACTTCATTGAAACCCTTATTAGTCGACTAGATTCCGAACATGTTGAATTTTATCTAATGGGAGATTTAAATTGTAATGTGGCCTCTACCTCTTGTGATAGCAACACACGTTTACTATCCGAAATCGCTGACATTTATGGGCTTAAGCAACTCATAAACGAAGCCACCCGTATAACGGAAACTACCTCGACGCTTATTGACTTAATATATACAAATTGCCCTGATAGGGTAACCTGTTCTGGAGTTTACCATGCTAGTATCAGTGACCACAGTCTTGTTTATGCCTATCGTAAGGTATCCATTGATATGCCTAAAGGGCATACTACTATAACTTATAGAAACTTTAACAATTTTTGTCGCAAACGTTTCCGTCACGATATTGCATGTCAAGATTGGGAAAGTATACGAAATTTTAATGACCCTAACGATATGTGGTCTGACTGGAAAACCAAGTTTTTGACTGTGGTTGATAAACACGCCCCAGAGAGGACAAAGCGTGTTAGGTCAGCCAAATCACCCTGGATCACGTCAGCCTTGAAAAAACGCATGCATGATCGATCTATAGCTAAACTCAAGGCTGTGCGGTCTTCGGATCCACATGATTGGGCTAAATTCAAAATATTACGCAATGCAGTTAATAACGAAATTAAATCTGCTAAAGAATCTTACTACAAGAACACTTTCAATCAGCATAATGGCAACTCACGAAAGACTTGGCAGACTATTAATGAACTCACTAGTCGCAAATCAAACAAAACATCTGTGAAGGAGTTAAAATTGAATGGTGTTGCCATCACGAATGCTACTGAATTGTCGGAAACATTCAATCAACATTTTTCCACAATAGGACCGAAACTTGCTAATGACATACCTTTGTCTGAAAATATCACCAGCTACCTTGACGATGTCATTGGCACAGACGATAGATTTCACTTTAGTCCTACAAGCAGTACCAAAGTTCATTCTCTTCTAAATAAACTCTCAAAGTCAAAGGCCACTGGTCTTGATAAAATATCTGCCAGGCTTATTCGTGAATGTGCCGATCTTGTATCTACGTCACTGTGTGAAATTTTTAATAGATCATTAGAATTTGGCGTGTTTCCTAATGCCTGGAAATGCGCCAAAGTCACGCCGCTATACAAGGCAGGTGAACGGAGTGAGATGAATAATTACCGCCCGATTTCGGTGATCTCAGCTGTGGCGAAGGTGTGTGAAAGGATAGTGTATAATCAATTGTATGAATACTTGTCAAAACATGACATCATTTCAAAACAGCAATCTGGATTCCGATCCTTTCATTCCACCGTTACGGCCCTACTGGAGGCTACCGACAATTGGGCATATAATATCGACCGTGGGAACGTTAATGCCGTAGTATTCTTAGATTTAAAAAAAGCGTTCGACACGGTCGATCACGAGATTTTATTATCTAAAATGGCTCATTATGGGATACAGGGAATTGCTCACAACTGGTTCAAGTCATATTTAAAAGACCGCACACAAAAATGTGTTGTGAACGGTTCTCTCTCAAAATTTTGCACACTTAAATGTGGCGTGCCTCAGGGGACAATCCTAGGCCCATTGCTATTTCTGCTCTATATAAACGATTTGCCTAACTGTTTATTAACCTGTCAACCTAGATTGTATGCAGACGACACCCATATAACATACGCTGATGCTGATTTAAGTTCACTCCAGACCTATTTAAATCAAGATCTGGAAAATATCAGCAGGTGGCTGACGGTTAATAAACTGACCCTGAATATGACGAAAACTGAATTTATGCTAATCGGCTCCAGGCAGAAATTGAGCACGTTGGCTGAGGCTCCTGAGGTCACAATTAATGGCGCTCCAGTAAAGCAAGTAGCAACCGCCAAATCTCTTGGATTATTGATTGACGAAAATCTCACCTGGCGAAGCCATTTAGAAAAGTTATCAAAAAAGATTGCCTCTGGCATTGGAGCCATTAAGCGGATGAGACCATATGTCCCCCCAGCAACATTGCATTATATCTATAACGCTTTAGTACAGCCTCATTTCGATTATTGTAATGTTATTTGGGGGAAATGCGGCAAAACATTAGCAAACAAACTACAAAAGCTACAGAATCGCGCTGCTCGAGTGTTAACTTTTTCCACATTTGATGCCGATGCCGACAGACTAATGCAGGATCTGGGTTGGAAAAGCCTACAAACACAGCGTCAAATGCAAGAAGCAATTATGGTTTTTAAATCATTACATGGTCTCACCCCGGAATACCTTAGCTCCAAGTTCACTAAACGCGATGATGTTGCCTCATACGCTTTGAGAGACTCCGCAAATAAACTTAAGATTCCCTTGCCGCGTACTGATTATCGCAAAAACAGCTTCAGCTATAGCGGTGCTGTTCTCTGGAACGGTTTACCAGGAAACTTAAGGCAAGCTGAATATCTGAGCAAATTTAAGAAATTACTAAATGAGCACTTTTCTCAGTAAAGTAAGAAACACGGCATTCATGGAAAGCAGGTTTTTTATTTATTTTTTATATTTAACATATAATCGTAGTTTTAAATAGCTAAGTACACTGATTAGTACATATAGGTTAGTTAAATCATAATATTATCTTATTATTCTTATTACACATATTATTGTAAACAGCCTGATGAATTTTTTACCGTGTATAAATAAAGATCTATCTACTGGATTTGAAGAAGATGAAGATGAAAGTACTTCATAACTTATATAAACTTTAAGGAGAACAACAATGAACAGTCAAACTTTCAGTGCCATTGGCCACTTTTGATATAGGCTTCACTGGTCACATACAAATGATTCAATACAAGGTGTGCAGTGATTAATAAAATAACAATAATGAATTTAATTATGCTCCAGAACCTTTGTGTGTGAGAAGTGAAGCATATATCGAATGTGGGCTATTAACCTACATGTATGTCAACTTTATTTGTACTGTATACATGCAAATTTTATGTTCCAGGGCACGACAAATAAAAAAAAGTAGTGTGCTTGCCGGGTTTAGTAGCCTAAAGCTCTAGGGAGCTGGTCCGAATTAGGAAGCTTTTAAATTGCAAAGTAAATTACCTGAGTCATACAAAAAAAAGCAAAATGTTACTTGCCCATTCAGGCAACCTGTGAACAGGAATCAAAACCCTGACAAGCCAAACTACTAGCCCTGGGCTATTGGAAATTAGCACTTGCATCGCACCCTGTGTTCCTTTCTATAATTCTACACAAATTTTGAAAATAGGATTATAATATTAAAATTTAAATGTTTGAGTAGTAAATTGGAAAACAGTAAAATCTGACTAACCCCTTTTACAAGATGGACATGTTTTCAATGCCCTGACCTAATCTTAAAGGGACTGTGTCATGGTGAGAGACCATTACATTAGATGTCCGGGTCGGACACGCCCATTATCAGAGATTCTCATATGAACTGACGAACCTCACGCACATGTGGGATGGTAAAACCAAAGCAAATATTCAAAAATGACTAATAAACTGTGTAAATATACATTATTCAAGTAAAATAATGAACATACTTTCAATCAAGCATTGAAGGGTTGGACTGTTTTAACCCACCAATCGAACACTGACTCCATACATGCATAGTACCGTGACATAGCCCCTTTAACTGAGCCTCAAATTAAATTGCCCTATTTAATTATGGCGTCACATGATAGACACAGCTGCTATCTTAGGGGGTCAAAACACTCATCTTTAACAATAGACATACAAAATAAAGCTGTTCTGCCATAGATCGCCTTCCTTCAAATTGGCTAATTTTCCCAATATAATAAGAATGGTGGCTTTCATATATTTGTTTTGATGTGACGTCATAATGAAATAGGGCAATCGATTTCACTGAGCTGGTCACACGAGTGATTAGCCTATGGAAGTTGGCAGTATAATATATTGCTACCTAGATTGTCCATTGATAAAATATCAAATCACTGAGATAGCTGGTAGACATTTCTGGTTCACTCTGTACTTGGGTACGAGGGTTGTTCTTTCGACAATCAACGACACCTTTATGCTCTTTCATAGGTTTACACAATACAATAATTTATTTAACGAGGAGGACATACTTAGCTACAAGCTAGTTTACAGATGTTCCACAAATAAATTCAAAAAAGAAACATAATATATAATTTAGAGATTAACAATTTAATGTAATTAATTTAAATTTAATAGGTTTCTTGCACACTGAGCAATGGGGTTTTGCCTTAGTTTTTGTGGGCCTTACAGCAGGTGGAACTGGAATTTATGGTCTTACAGCAAGTGGAACTGGAACTTCTGGCACTAAAATACAAAAATAACAATTATTATTAAGTTATGGGTATATATATTGGTAAATAAAGCACTGATTTCGTTTCAAATGCAAACTTCCAGTGTATTGTACGTTTCCATCTGGTATTTTAATATTTTGTTTAGTCTCGAAAGACTATTAAACAAACAATATATATATGACATGTCAAACAGTTTGATACATGTAGGTGTACATGCACTGCTTGAGCAAGAGCTAGGTGTTATTGGAGGACAAACACAGAAGGTGTGATCAGCAGACTCGATTTTGTTTGAATATTTTCAGAATTTGAATAGTTTCTTTTGTGCAAATTTTTTTTTTATACAAAACAATTTGATTTACCTGCAGCTGTGCTGTAGGGGGAGCATCTATAACAGTCATCCTTTGTTGTCTCTTCTGGGTTGCTTCTGCCCTTGGCTGCTTCTTAAGCATGGTGTCCATAGGTGCAGGTGTCATCTAAAGAAAGTTGTCTGATTTATTCACAGTTATTTCCCTTATACTAAATAACAATATAACATGCACTCTCTTAGTTTAATACACTTGTGGTGAAAACAATGTTCAGTACGTGGAACCCGGTCATAATGAAGTTGTCTTCCTTTCCCTCGGAACTTCTTTATACATGCAGGTTCCACTGTATTGCTAGCCTCCTATGGCAGCCGTTTTGTAGTGCTTCCGTTTCACTCCATTCCGGGGCTACTGTAATCTGTATTGCCATGCAAACTAAATACAAAAGTACTTACTACTCTTCCCAGTAAACTGCGACACCCCAAGTTTTTTTACGGCCCCCGTGATGTGAATGGTCTGTACCACGTAATCACTGTTTGGCATACCGCCGGTATATATTTTTGTGTGGCGGCGTGAGAAAAGCGACGTGTTGTTCTACATTGTAGACAAAGAATGCCTCGTTGGAGACAGTAGAATGACACATTCTAGACAAGTTTGACATTTCAAAACCGCAGAACGACTGAATATGAGATCTTAAAATATGAACTACCATCTTAAATCTTAAAATATCTCAGATGAATTGGCAAAATATTTCCTCCATTTCCCTTAATAGTTAAACCACGTTATGTGGTTCTTCAAATACGTTTAGTAATAAACTCCAGAGCTCAAAGAACAGCGAGAAGCAAATTTTTCCCAGCGATTTATAAACTTTGAAATCAACAAGGCAGTCGAAACTTGTCTACAAATGCCGCCAACAAGAAATCTACCCGGCGGTATGTCAAATGGTCATCCGTGGTACAGAATATTCACATCACGTGAGCCGTAAAAAAACTTGGGGTGTCGCAGTTTACTGGGAAGAGTAGTAGACAAGGTTGACATTTCAAAACCGCAGAACGACTGACAATGAGATCTTAAAATATGAACTACCATCTTAAATCTCAAAATATCTCAGATGAATTGGCAAAATATTCCCTCCAGTTACCTTAAAAGTTAAACCCCGTTATGTGGTTCTTCGAATACGTTTAATAATAAACTCCAGAACTCAAAGAAGAGCGAGAAGCAAATTTTTCCCAGCGATTTCTAGACTTTGAAATCGACAAGGCAGTCGAAACTTGTCTACAAAACACTACAAAGTTCTGCAGACGACAAGAAATCTACCCGGCGGTATGCCAAACAGTAATCCGTGGTACAGAATATTCACATCACGTGAACCGTAAAAAAACTTGGGGTGTCGCAGTTTACTGGGAAGAGTAGTACCAAAATCGGAGAATGCTTATCGGTTTCGATGGCATAGACTGATGGGATAGGAACAATTCCATATTCAACCGACTTCAGTCTTGACGTAGAGTCAAGGGCTAAAGAAAATCTTATAAAGTCTTCCGGCTTGGAGTGAACCAAACAAACGCTGGAATTCTTCGTCGGTTCACACTTGTTGCTTCTGGCCGATCATCGCCTAAAAACGGGACCTTGTGTTAGAGCTATCCTTTTTTGAGTCTGGCTCATTCCTACAGCCCCCAAATACGCATCTGTTTGGCATTTCAAATAGAGTTATTCACTCGGTTCGCTCTGTTTTCAGTGTTTTTATCTGTCTTTATAGTTGGTCGGTTCGCTTTCTCTCACTACTATGACGTTGTTTTCCGGTTTCGTTCCCAGGTTACTTCCAGACTCCAGCTGACGGCCATTTGGGACAGGGTGCCCAAATCGGCTTGTTTTACAATGTTTGACGACAGAAATAAGGTCGAACTCTTACCTTTTTCCTTTTTTTCTCTTCGAATTATTGATAAGAAGGATGTAAAGAATTTATAAAAAATACTTCGAATTTGGGGTTATAGGCACTTTAAAAGTGTCTCTGGCGAGAGCAAACGAGGAAATTACATCCCTGAAAACAGAACTAACGAAATCGAGTATATTATAACGAACACGTATGTAAAGTAGAAGGAAATTATGGCAGCGAAATTGGCGGGAAGTCCCCCAAAGTTCAAGGTCCAGAAGAGCCTTCAAAGGCACACATTTGGAGCATGATCAGCGATATTTGTGAGAAATACAAAGTCTCTCAGCTGCATGTCCAGAATTCTGATGTGCAGTCAATGCTAAACCAAATCGCCGAAGAAGTGACCAAGAATAAAGGGGAAAGAAAAGCATCTGACGTGATTCTTGGGGAAAGTGCCCCAAAATAGAATGTTATTTTTAGTTGTTCGGTTTCCCAGCTGGTTTACCCAGGTTGAAGTCCATGGCATCACAGTATGCCTGAGCACTTTGGGATATTGAACACGAGCCTAGATGTCTGCCAAACAAAATTTATTTTTTGAGTTGTTCGGTATCCCAGCTGGTTTATCCAGGTTGAAGTCCATGGCACTACAGTATGCCTGGGCACTTCAGGATATTGAACACAAGCCCAAAAGAGATGTACTCCAAAAGAATATATTTTTTAGTTGTTCGGCCCCTAGCCTGAATTTCAGCCGTCTCCTCTGGGTTCGTTCCTACCGAGTAATGCCGTCCAGTGACGTCACTACCAGAACACCTGGTAGTGATTTTTGATTGGTTCATATTCTATAATTTCGCATAATTATCAGCCGAGAAGACGGCAGTATTCACTTTGGACTCGCGATTGTTGATCGTTGAGTTTCAGTGGAGTGATTGTCTTTGGCAAAGACCTTGAATTCGTAAGGAGAACATCTGGAAATGGATTGAAAGTGTCCTGCACAATAACCGGCCGACTAACCTGTAAACATGTACATTTTATCGCGTCGCGTCCGCGGGCCCGGGGTGGTACTTACATGAAAAATGGGTATGTATGTGAGGCCAAGAGGCTCAAACCCTGACCCTGTTTGACCCAATCCGAGCTCCAAAACCCTGATTGCCCCCTTTTTGGGAAAAAAAAAACACCTGAATGCCCCTTCTTTAAATTGTTTTCAAAACAAGGTCGGATATATATCCCGGCCGGTATACCGCGTACCGGGATTGCATGCAAAATACGGAACATTTCAAGTCGGGACGTGGCATTGGGTAAACAAATCAGCAGATGAAGTACATAGATAAGTACTGAAGTACGGGAACCTCAGTGCTTGCATGTGGGCAGGCGATCAAAATGCGGCAACAGAATGTCTTTTTTTGACATAGTAGCTAAAAAAACTAACTGCCCAAAAAATACTGAACCCCGACCCTGACTGCACCCAAATTATACTCAAATCCTGACCCTGATCTGCCCAAATCAGGCCAAAACCCTGACCCTACCTGCCCAAACGGAGCTCAAAACCCTGACCCACCCGGGCGGCACATACATAATACGTCACAAACAGGAGTACCCCCCCCCCCCCGGGTCCGCGGGGTTGTTGACAATCGATTATTTGTTCGCACTCGCAGTGGTAAAGAATGTCGCTACTCTCTTCAAGGAACTGTTCTTTCACGTAAAAGAGTCTTCGTATTTCTTCGAAAATTCTCGATTATCCTTTCATGTTTTTCTACTTTTCTGTTGCATCATTTACATAGGTAATATCTCGTAGCTGTGTCGATTCGAACGGCAGATCGCGAGACATGTACAAAGATCAACGGCAAGACAAAGATCAACTGTACTTTGCCTCCAAATATAATATGACGATTTGTTGCTTCGGAAAGGCTTTCACAACATAAGAGGCACTTGAGAAGCAAATGGGATGGAGATATAAATATAGGTAAGGCTTTTATTTTGATCGGCATAATCTCAAATAAATATTTCTCACGAACTCTTACTACCGCCGTGACAGTTTATTTGGCATAAATAAAATTGTTAATCCGCCTTGACGTCACTGGACGGCATTATCGGCTATTGGATTCAGACGTCTCTCTCAGGAGGAACGAACCAGAGGAGACGGCTGAAATTCAGGCTATCGGTATCCCAGCTGGTTTACCCACTGACAGGTTGAAGTCCATGGCATTACAGTATGCCTTAGCCTGATTTTCAGACGGTCGAGGTCGTCCACTCACTTCCTACCACCTCCCCGTCTGATGGACTTTGACAGAAACCGTGTTTTGGTCATTGTTTCATTTCGACCAATCAGAGCGAAGGTTCCATTTTTAGAGAACCGAGGTAGGTGAAGCCAAATGGCGGTCGATACAAACGGACTTGATATGGCTTTGGAGAAAGCGTGCGAAACTTTCGGCATTTCTGAATTATTTCCCGAACAGAGAAAGGCATTATTATACTTCGTTTCCCGGAAGTATATTATAACGAACACGTATGTAAAGTAGAAGGAAATTATGGCAGCGAAATTGGCGGGAAGTCCCCCAAAGTTCAAGGTCCAGAAGAGCCTTCAAAGGCACACATTTGGAGCATGATCAGCGATATTTGTGAGAAATACAAAGTCTCTCTGCTGCATGTCCAGAATTCTGATGTGCAGTCAATGCTAAACCAAATCGCCGAAGAAGTGACCAAGAATAAAGGGGAAAGAAAAGCATCTGACGTGATGCTTGGGGAAAGTTCCCCAAAATAGAATGTTATTTTTAGTTGTTCGGTTTCCCAGCTGGTTTACCCAGGTTGAAGTCCATGGCATCACAGTATGCCTGAGCACTTTGGGATATTGAACACGAGCCTAGATGTCTGCCAAACAAAATTTATTTTTTGAGTTGTTCGGTATCCCAGCTGGTTTATCCAGGTTGAAGTCCATGGCACTACAGTATGCCTGGGCACTTCAGGATATTGAACACAAGCCCAAAAGAGATGTACTCCAAAAGAATATATTTTTAGTTGTTCGGCCCCTAGCCTGAATTTCAGCCGTCTCCTCTGGGTTCGTTCCTACCGAGTAATGCCGTCCAGTGACGTCACTACCAGAACACCTGGTAGTGATTTTTGATTGGTTCATATTCTATAATTTCGCATAATTATCAGCCGAGAAGACGGCAGTATTCACTTTGGACTCGCGATTGTTGATCGTTGAGTTTCAGTGGAGTGATTGTCTTTGGCAAAGACCTTGAATTCGTAAGGAGAACATCTGGAAATGGATTGAAAGTGTCCTGCACAATAACCGGCCGACTAACCTGTAAACATGTACATTTTATCGCGTCGCGTCCGCGGGCCCGGGGTGGTACTTACATGAAAAATGGGTATGTATGTGAGGCCAAGAGGCTCAAACCCTGACCCTGTTTGACCCAATCCGAGCTCCAAAACCCTGATTGCCCCCTTTTTGGGAAAAAAAAAACACCTGAATGCCCCTTCTTTAAATTGTTTTCAAAACAAGGTCGGATATATATCCCGGCCGGTATACCGCGTACCGGGATTGCATGCAAAATACGGAACATTTCAAGTCGGGACGTGGCATTGGGTAAACAAATCAGCAGATGAAGTACATAGATAAGTACTGAAGTACGGGAACCTCAGTGCTTGCATGTGGGCAGGCGATCAAAATGCGGCAACAGAATGTCTTTTTTTGACATAGTAGCTAAAAAAACTAACTGCCCAAAAAATACTGAACCCCGACCCTGACTGCACCCAAATTATACTCAAATCCTGACCCTGATCTGCCCAAATCAGGCCAAAACCCTGACCCTACCTGCCCAAACGGAGCTCAAAACCCTGACCCACCCGGGCGGCACATACATAATACGTCACAAACAGGAGTACCCCCCCCCCCCCCCGGGTCCGCGGGGTTGTTGACAATCGATTATTTGTTCGCACTCGCAGTGGTAAAGAATGTCGCTACTCTCTTCAAGGAACTGTTCTTTCACGTAAAAGAGTCTTCGTATTTCTTCGAAAATTCTCGATTATCCTTTCATGTTTTTCTACTTTTCTGTTGCATCATTTACATAGGTAATATCTCGTAGCTGTGTCGATTCGAACGGCAGATCGCGAGACATGTACAAAGATCAACGGCAAGACAAAGATCAACTGTACTTTGCCTCCAAATATAATATGACGATTTGTTGCTTCGGAAAGGCTTTCACAACATAAGAGGCACTTGAGAAGCAAATGGGATGGAGATATAAATATAGGTAAGGCTTTTATTTTGATCGGCATAATCTCAAATAAATATTTCTCACGAACTCTTACTACCGCCGTGACAGTTTATTTGGCATAAATAAAATTGTTAATCCGCCTTGACGTCACTGGACGGCATTATCGGCTATTGGATTCAGACGTCTCTCTCAGGAGGAACGAACCAGAGGAGACGGCTGAAATTCAGGCTATCGGTATCCCAGCTGGTTTACCCACTGACAGGTTGAAGTCCATGGCATTACAGTATGCCTTAGCCTGATTTTCAGACGGTCGAGGTCGTCCACTCACTTCCTACCACCTCCCCGTCTGATGGACTTTGACAGAAACCGTGTTTTGGTCATTGTTTCATTTCGACCAATCAGAGCGAAGGTTCCATTTTTAGAGAACCGAGGTAGGTGAAGCCAAATGGCGGTCGATACAAACGGACTTGATATGGCTTTGGAGAAAGCGTGCGAAACTTTCGGCATTTCTGAATTATTTCCCGAACAGAGAAAGGCATTATTATACTTCGTTTCCCGGAAGTATATTATAACGAACACGTATGTAAAGTAGAAGGAAATTATGGCAGCGAAATTGGCGGGAAGTCCCCCAAAGTTCAAGGTCCAGAAGAGCCTTCAAAGGCACACATTTGGAGCATGATCAGCGATATTTGTGAGAAATACAAAGTCTCTCTGCTGCATGTCCAGAATTCTGATGTGCAGTCAATGCTAAACCAAATCGCCGAAGAAGTGACCAAGAATAAAGGGGAAAGAAAAGCATCTGACGTGATGCTTGGGGAAAGTTCCCCAAAATAGAATGTTATTTTTAGTTGTTCGGTTTCCCAGCTGGTTTACCCAGGTTGAAGTCCATGGCATCACAGTATGCCTGAGCACTTTGGGATATTGAACACGAGCCTAGATGTCTGCCAAACAAAATTTATTTTTTGAGTTGTTCGGTATCTGGCCAGCTGGTTTATCCAGGTTGAAGTCCATGGCACTACAGTATGCCTGGGCACTTCAGGATATTGAACACAAGCCCAAAAGAGATGTACTCCAAAAGAATATATTTTTTAGTTGTTCGGCTCCTAGCCTGAATTCCAGCCGTCTCCTCTGGGTTCGTTCCTACCGAGTAATGCCGTCCAGTGACGTCACTACCAGAACACCTGGTAGTGATTTTTGATTGGTTCATATTCTATAATTTCGCATAATTATCAGCCGAGAAGACGGCAGTATTCACTTTGGACTCGCGATTGTTGATCGTTGAGTTTCAGTGGAGTGATTGTCTTTGGCAAAGACCTTGAATTCGTAAGGAGAACATCTGGAAATGGATTGAAAGTGTCCTGCACAATAACCGGCCGACTAACCTGTAAACATGTACATTTTATCGCGTCCGCGGGCCCGGGGTGGTACTTACATGAAAAATGGGTATGTATGTGAGGCCAAGAGGCTCAAACCCTGACCCTGTTTGACCCAATCCGAGCTCCAAAACCCTGATTGCCCCCTTTTTGGGAAAAAAAAACACCTGAATGCCCCTTCTTTAAATTGTTTTCAAAACAAGGTCGGATATATATCCCGGCCGGTATACCGCGTACCGGGATTGCATGCAAAATACGGAACATTTCAAGTCGGGACGTGGCATTGGGTAAACAAATCAGCAGATGAAGTACATAGATAAGTACTGAAGTACGGGAACCTCAGTGCTTGCATGTGGGCAGGCGATCAAAATGCGGCAACAGAATGTCTTTTTTTGACATAGTAGCTAAAAAAACTAACTGCCCAAAAAATACTGAACCCCGACCCTGACTGCACCCAAATTATACTCAAATCCTGACCCTGATCTGCCCAAATCAGGCCAAAACCCTGACCCTACCTGCCCAAACGGAGCTCAAAACCCTGACCCACCCGGGCGGCACATACATAATACGTCACAAACGCCTTGACGTCACTGGACGGCATTATCGGCTATTGGATTCAGACGTCTCTCTCGGGAGGAACGAACCAGAGGAGACGGCTGAAATTCAGGCTATCGGTATCCCAGCTGGTTTACCCACTGACAGGTTGAAGTCCATGGCATTACAGTATGCCTTAGCCTGATTTTCAGACGGTCGAGTTCGTCCACTCACTTCCTACCACCTCCCCGTCTGATGGACTTTGACAGAAACCGTGTTTTGGTCATTGTTTCATTTCGACCAATCAGAGCGAAGGTTCCATTTTTAGAGAACCGAGGTAGGTGAAGCCAAATGGCGGTCGATACAAACGGACTTGATATGGCTTTGGAGAAAGCGTGCGAAACTTTCGGCATTTCTGAATTATTTCCCGAACAGAGAAAGGCATTATTATACTTCGTTTCCCGGAAGTATATTATAACGAACACGTATGTAAAGTAGAAGGAAATTATGGCAGCGAAATTGGCGGGAAGTCCCCCAAAGTTCAAGGTCCAGAAGAGCCTTCAAAGGCACACATTTGGAGCATGATCAGCGATATTTGTGAGAAATACAAAGTCTCTCTGCTGCATGTCCAGAATTCTGATGTGCAGTCAATGCTAAACCAAATCGCCGAAGAAGTGACCAAGAATAAAGGGGAAAGAAAAGCATCTGACGTGATGCTTGGGGAAAGTGCCCCAAAATAGAATGTTATTTTTAGTTGTTCGGTTTCCCAGCTGGTTTACCCAGGTTGAAGTCCATGGCATCACAGTATGCCTGAGCACTTTGGGATATTGAACACGAGCCTAGATGTCTGCCAAACAAAATTTATTTTTTGAGTTGTTCGGTATCTGGCCAGCTGGTTTATCCAGGTTGAAGTCCATGGCACTACAGTATGCCTGGGCACTTCAGGATATTGAACACAAGCCCAAAAGAGATGTACTCCAAAAGAATATATTTTTTAGTTGTTCGGCTCCTAGCCTGAATTCCAGCCGTCTCCTCTGGGTTCGTTCCTACCGAGTAATGCCGTCCAGTGACGTCACTACCAGAACACCTGGTAGTGATTTTTGATTGGTTCATATTCTATAATTTCGCATAATTATCAGCCGAGAAGACGGCAGTATTCACTTTGGACTCGCGATTGTTGATCGTTGAGTTTCAGTGGAGTGATTGTCTTTGGCAAAGACCTTGAATTCGTAAGGAGAACATCTGGAAATGGATTGAAAGTGTCCTGCACAATAACCGGCCGACTAACCTGTAAACATGTACATTTTATCGCGTCGCGTCCGCGGGCCCGGGGTGGTACTTACATGAAAAATGGGTATGTATGTGAGGCCAAGAGGCTCAAACCCTGACCCTGTTTGACCCAATCCGAGCTCCAAAACCCTGATTGCCCCCTTTTTGGGAAAAAAAAACACCTGAATGCCCCTTCTTTAAATTGTTTTCAAAACAAGGTCGGATATATATCCCGGCCGGTATACCGCGTACCGGGATTGCATGCAAAATACGGAACATTTCAAGTCGGGACGTGGCATTGGGTAAACAAATCAGCAGATGAAGTACATAGATAAGTACTGAAGTACGGGAACCTCAGTGCTTGCATGTGGGCAGGCGATCAAAATGCGGCAACAGAATGTCCTTTTTTGACATAGTAGCTAAAAAAACTAACTGCCCAAAAAATACTGAACCCCGACCCTGACTGCACCCAAATTATACTCAAATCCTGACCCTGATCTGCCCAAATCAGGCCAAAACCCTGACCCTACCTGCCCAAACGGAGCTCAAAACCCTGACCCACCCGGGCGGCACATACATAATACGTCACAAACGCCTTGACGTCACTGGACGGCATTATCGGCTATTGGATTCAGACGTCTCTCTCGGGAGGAACGAACCAGAGGAGACGGCTGAAATTCAGGCTATCGGTATCCCAGCTGGTTTACCCACTGACAGGTTGAAGTCCATGGCATTACAGTATGCCTGAGCCTGATTTTCAGACGGTCGAGGTCGTCCGCTCACTTCCTACCACCTCCCCGTCTGATGGACTTTGCCAGAAACCGTGTTTTGGTCATTGTTTCATTTCGACCAATCAGAGCGAAGGTTCCATTTTTAGAGAACCGAGGTAGGTGAAGCCAAATGGCGGTCGATACAAACGGACTTGATATGGCTTTGGAGAAAGCGTGCGAAACTTTCGGCATTTCTGAATTATTTCCCGAACAGAGAAAGGCATTATTATACTTCGTTTCCCGGAAGGACCTTTGCTACCACAGCTGCATCTATAAGGCGACGACCAGGTCGAGAATCGAGAGAGGAGAAATTATATAGTCTTCTACAACTTCTACAGATCGACAGAATGACGGCTCTTTCATGCACTGCAGAATATGTTCTACAGCTTCAAACTTATAGAAACAGAACGTGGAGAAACATGTTGTCCTCAGACGTGTACCGGGAAAATCTGATAGGAAGCGCTATCGCGGATATCGCGATGTTTTTGAATCTACTAGCTACGGGCTTTGGAAAATCATTAATCTTCCTCGACCGCTTTGTATGCCGTATTAAAATCGGTAATGTCTCCTAGAATGTTGGCATTTAAAAGACCAAATATTTCATGAAATGTAATGATTTTTTTACAGCAGTGAACACACATACTGAGTATGTCATGGTAATAGTTTCACGACATTTGAGCAATTATTTATGTTTGCAAAATTTTTAACACACATTATTTTGACAATTTTGCTGTCCTAAAAGCTGAAATATCTTAGCTTCTTCGCCTTAAGAAGACTAAATCTTTCATGGAATGGCATGATTTTTTTACAGGAGTGAACACATATAGTGAATATGTCATGGTAAAAGTTGGATTACATTTGCCTAAATATTTATGTTATCAGAATTTTGAACAGTCTTGATTTTGACAAATTGTAAAGTACAACAAATCCGGTAGTTAGATCAGTGTTGTGACCATGCGCTTGAAATACTGTACGAAAAATCCTATTTAAAAAGTTCCTGCTGCCCAAAAAACCATAGCAGCTCAAACAGGATATGGTTAGGGATAGTTCTGAGAAATCGACATAAGTTTGAAGCTGTAAAACAAAATAATTCTGCAGTGCAGGAAAGTGCGTGATTCTGGCGAGCTTTTCTCCTCTCTCGATTCTCTACCTGGTCGTCGTCTATAGATGCAGCTGTGATGGCCAAGGTCCTTCCGGGAAACGAGGGGTAATATTGCCTTTCGCTGTTTGGGAAATGATTCAGAAATGCCGAAAGTTTCGCACGCTTTCTCCAAAGCCATATCAAGTCCGTTTACTGGACATTCCATGCATACCTCAGTTCTCTAAAATAAAACCTCCCCTCTGATTGGTCGAAATGAAATGACATCAGGAACACGGTTTCTGCCAAAGTCCATCAGACGGGGAGATGGGAGGAAGTGAGCGGACGACCTCGACCGTCTGAAAATCAGGCTAAGTATGCCTGAGCACTTCGGGATATTGAACACGAGCCTAGATGTCTGCCAAACAAAATTTATTTTTTGAGTTGTTCGGTATCCCAGCTTGTTTATCCAGATTGAAGTCCATGGCACTACAGTGTGCCTGGGCACTTCGGGATATTGAACAAAAGCCCAAAAGAGATGTACGCCAAAAGAATGTATATTTTTTAGTTGTTCGTTGTTCCAGCTGGTTTATCCAGGTTGAAGTCCATGGCACTACAGTATGCGGCCTGGGCACTTCGGGATATTGAACACGAGCCTAGATGTCTGCCAAACAAATTTTTTTTTTTTAGTTGTTCGGTATCCCAGCTGGTTTATCCAGGTTGAAGTCCATCAGTGGCATCACAGCATGCCTGAGCACTGCGGGTTATTGAACACGAGCCTAGATGTCTGCCAAACAAAATTGATTTTTTGAGTTGTTCGGTATCTCAGCTGGTTTAACCATGTTGAAGTCCATGGCACTACAGTATGCCTGAGCACTTCGGGATATTGAACACAAGCCCAAAAGCCTAACAAAAATATTTAGCCTACATACGAGTAGCCGTAACTAAGCCATCGCGAAATTTGCGCAAATCAGATCAAAACAACCAGACGCGAATTACCGTTCGCGAACTGTAGCTACGGACTACAAACAACAAGACACGAGAAACCTGCTGCCTGGGTAGGGTAATATCTCTCACATCTCGATATCTCATCCGCTTTATTTTCAGTATCCGCGACAATAATTTGGGGTCCGAATAATAAATAATTAGCGAAGTCTGCGACCTTTCGAACAGTAATTGGCAAGCGTGCAAGTCCATATCGTTCCCGACTTATGAAATAATAAAAAGATTATGTATTGTCAGGATTTTGAGAAATTAGCTGAAAGTCGGATAGGTACATACGGCAAACCAGATAAATCGTCGACCTCAATCGAAACGCACTGAAAATCGGGCTACGAATGACTAGATTTCGTGCACTACTACGGGTAGTCGACTGATGAAAGGTGAAATGCCAATGTAGGTTTTTATCACACATTTACACCTACGGATTATGATATCTAGGTGCTAAAGTAGGCACTTTAAGGTGACACGAGGCTGGACTTAATTAAATGGAATGCTCCTTCCTAGAGCATCCCCTGGTGACCAATGGTCCCCTATCACCAGGGGGTAGTTTGGTTGCTAAGAATGTCTGGCTCGTTATGAGTTCGCGGTTAATTCCGACATTTTGAAAGGGATGCAAACATGGCGCGAAACTGAGAAAGTCAGTTGCGCATTTGTACTTCCTTAAATAACAACTACTACGACTCACAGTTTAACGAGCCTGTCAATAGGGGTACAGAATGGTCAAATCCGAGTCTCGCCGAGACCATTGTTTCAAAATCCGAACCCGAGACTTACTTCTCTAAGGGGTATATAATGGTCAAATCCGAGACCCTAGTTTGAAAATCCGAGACTCTTTTTTGAAACGCCGAGATTTCGAGACTTGCTTGAATTTTGCCAAGACTCACAATTGTTTTGAGGGACCATTCTATACCCTTTATATTGGCCCCAAATTCGATATCCTAAAATTGATTCTATATAACTAAAGTGAATAGTTGAATAGTAGAATATTTCTTGATTTCAGTGTTGCGTCTACGAATCATAAAGTTTATATTTCGAATATGGTTATCATGATGTTGTGTCAGATTGGAGGCCGCGATCTACTGTCATTTCTTTTATTATCCTTGTGTATGAATTCGAAACTAAATTTTCTGATTTCCGGACAAAAACATTGGTAAAATCACGGAGCAAACTCCAAATATTACATGGATGTTTATAAAACATCATTTGTCTCTACCAGCATTACATCACAGTCATTTATTTTTAGCACTTATTGGAAATATATATAGCCAGTGTTTATATTCCCCGCTGACGCAGATACACACTAGATTTTACATTATCAGTATGACCATACATTGTTATAGTATTAGCAATATATACACTAATGTATATTAGCCCGGCAGAGGGCATGGAGACGGGATTTTACTTTGTAACTGTAAATTAACTATCTCTTATTAATAATTTTACGGTGTAACTGTCATTATCCTATAAATATTATATTTCAGCCAATCAGAGCTCAGGTTTACTATGCAATACAGGGCGGTATATATTTCATGGCTAGATCAGGCCAATCAAAATGCAGGAAATTTCGCGCCCTTCCTTTATGAGGGGCTGAATGGGGGGGGGGGGGGGTACCAATATCAGTTAACAGCTAAATTTTTAGCTATTTATCAGTTATCAGTTAAATTTTGCTGTTATCAGTTAAGTTATATAAAAAGACTACCCTAACCTGATTTGAATACATATTTGCTGGTATGAAATGAATAATAACCGCTAATTCAACATCAAATGCTACATTTTGTCTATTCAATAGATTTTTCTAGTATCAGATAACTCTGATGTGTCATGTTTAATATTTGACTATTATCAACTGGATCAAATCTGTCGAAAACCATCCGAAAAGCCAATAATAGCATGTGACGTTACGTCATTTTAATAAAAAATAATGAAATATCAGGTAACAGCTATCTCACAAATATCAGCTAACAGCTAAAAAAAGGTTAGCTGATTTTTGGCCATTTCTCAGTTATCAGTTAACCCCATTCAGCCCCTCCTTTATCAGCCAACAAGAATTCAAGACTGTTTCCCGGCGAGAAAATTTGCAGCAGTCTATCGTCCGGTAAGTTGCTTTGTTTTCGTGAAAGATCTTCCCGTAAATTTCTTTTTATAGGATAATATTGTTATTTCATGGTCAGTTCTATGGAATAACGGCATATTCAGTTTTAAATAATACAAATTTCTCGTGAAATATTCGCCGGTATATACCATGAAAACCATGAAATAACCAGTAAATATCTTATTAGTAATTGTACATTTTTCCTACATTTAGAAAAAAAAATACTCAATCTCTCCTTATCTGACAGACACATTAATAATGTTTGACAATAACTCTTCTCATTTATTGAGACTGAACTTTTTACCACGTCCGTCCTTTTTCTTTCTAGCTATGTTAGACGTAGGCAGTGATCAGCACGAAAGCTTCTTGTTACTTTGGTCACTGCGCACGAACAATTGATTATTATAGTTTCTTTTCTATGTAAATGTTTACCAATATTATGTCTTTTATTTATCCTGTAATTATCTATCTACCGATCCTGTTAATTAGAAAGTGTGCGAATAAACTGTAAGTCTGAAGTCTGTCAATATATCTTGTTAGTACTAACCAACTCGGTAACCTTGGTAGGTCGACTTATCTGATTGGCGCGCTTTCGTGGGATACTTCCCAAGGCAAACATGGATAATGTAGGCTTTTTTCAGTTCTTTAGCACTCGGTAAACTTGTGTTTTGTCATTTTTTCAGTTTTGGGAATAAGAACTTTGGTCTCAAAGTCTTCCGAAAGTAATAAATTATTTATTAAAGCATTTTGAACATTGGTTTACATTTTTAAATTTCAGCAGAGAATTGCCGTTGTTTGGTATCAGTTTACGAATAATAGATTTCGTCACTGCAGTATCACTGTCATATTGTGTAAACTTATCAAAATAACAAACCTTCTAAACCAAAATGTGAATCATGGAAATGTGAAAACTGATTAGATGTCTGTGAAAATTCTATTTATCTGAAAGACAAGAGCACTGGAGATTGTGAACTCTTCAGCATTCAATGCCACATATGTAAATCCCCACCGCCAAATTGTTCCTCTGCCACTGACAAATCTGAATTGCTCTGTGTCGCGCAAAATGTAATAAGTTTTGACACAAACTTTAATAACAACCGCACAAAGTAATAACGTTTGACACAAAATGTAATTATTATAAAGGTTAACGCAAAATGTAATAATAAGATTTTGACGTAAACTGTAATAATGAAGTATTTTAAATAACGCAAACTCTAATAAGAAGAATAAAACAAACTGTAAACGTAATGACACCTCTGCTCACTAATCTACAACAACTTTCCATTGAAGAAAACTAATTTCTCGGCATAATCTTGTCACCACATGGCCTGATTTGGAGTCGTTTACAATGTTCTCCTTCAATTCCACTGTCTGCAAGTAAGTAACCTGGACCCGGTTTTTCAACCCATGCCTTCGAACAATGGAGCCCTAGCGATTCCTCGAAGCCCGATTAGTGTTAATATAATCCTGAATTAAATGTTCACCGAGGATTTTGGTTCTCTTGGTAAAAAGTTTATTTCTTTAAATAATTGATTATAGGCCAAGTGGAAAGATATTACTTTTTCCTCATCAAACAATACGTTTTTAACCCACGGTAGTCCACGAGTTAGCAAATCGAACTACCCTTATTAAATCTGAATTTATTTAGCTTAATCAGGCTTTGAGGCCGTGAACTGAGCCGTGGGATGATACTATTTTAAACTTTTTAATTTGATTGATCGACCTTTGGTTAAAAACTTCTCTATATTCTTTATTCTTGTCTGCATATCACCAACCACCCTGGTTGATTTTCAAGCAGTTTTCGGCGCCCGTTTCGGAAGGCGAACTTTTTATGCGCCGAATTTAATGCTAATGACCATAACAATAGGTTTAGCTCATTAGCATTGGATTTACCCTGCGAGTAGACTGAGCCTCTTCAACTCCATGAAAAGCGAAGACAAAAGAAGGCTCTACGGCATTCATGTTATTTTTCGCCAAAGATTCTGAGCTAGTCAAGCCTGTTAAACCGGTTTATCAGCGCGCGGCTAAACAATGGTAGACAAAGGGGACACGACTGAGTGATCGAGTGAGTCTGGTACGAGTCTGGTACGGTCTTGGCCATAACAGGGCAAAATCACGAAATAAAAAACCACGGCCCAGGAATACATGACTACAAGGGAAAGCGAAGATTTGTGAAACATTTTATTAGATTTAAAAGCACTACAGCGATAATGGTGAAATGTCCATACATTCTCTTGCAATCGCTCATACAGATCGTAAGCTTGGGCTACCGGTGGTAGGAATTCGCTTTCAGTTCAGGTTCAACAGAATTCGCTGAAAATGCACACAAAACCCAATAAAGACTTCAGTCATGTTTTCATTGATTTCGGGTCTAACGGATATGACCAAATACGCGTTTTAAAAGAATCTCATGCAAATCCCTATAATTTAAAACACAAACAGAGCTGTCAGTGGTTATAACTTGACTCACCGCCAAGTTCAGCCAAGTAACTAAAACCCTTAGATGAAAGGAAGTTAAAAAGTAACCTAACAAGGAAGTGACATAGACATAAATTCATATTTATAGAACATAGAATTGGCTTGTTGACTCATAAATTAACGTCATGATAATCCTGCCCAAACAATAAATCATAAGCATGAGATCATAAACATTATATTACTAACGGCCGCGAGCATAGGGTCAGTCCGCATGTAAATCAGTTAAGTTGCTAACAGGTTTATCTGCTGAAGTTGGAGAGTTGAGGTAAGTTGTCTTACAGAACTATCGTTTTATTGAAAAAGCCTGTAACGTTTACTATGCAAATCAAACTTGATCAAAAATACCTCGCCACTGCTTTCTCTGTATATATTTAATACTAGTGTTGAACATATTGCGCGATGATAAATGTAAAGTCTGATCGCCACTTGAGCAGAACAGAAAGTCGGATGCTAATTTTAACTGTCTGAATGACATGTATTGGCTCCAAAGCTTTCGCTTTTCACCTATAATACACATGTCTACAAAAAGAGAAGAAGATATATATATATAGTATATTTACATTTAAAAGCCATTAGTATCCGGTCAACTGAAGTCAGTCGATATATGAAACTAGTAAGGCAGCAAATAGTATTCTAACTAAGTGTAATCAGCCACATTTCACGTAGGATTGCTATGGATCTGTTTCTATATCAAAGTTACTAAGTCATTAAGTTAAGGCATGAAAGAGTGCTTCGCCGGCGAGGATTCGAAATCTAGGCCTCCCCGCGTGTTCAAGGTGGTGATGATTACCACAACACCATCGGAGAACGGCCTATGGTTATCTTACTCTAGTCTTAAATCTACTTCTCTTCGATGTTTAGTCTTCCATTTGTTTTGAAGTACTTAATTAAAACATCGATAGTTATTTTAGTGATATGAGTAACTTCTACTCTAACCGCGAATACTTTGTTTTCTTCAGTATATAATACTTCATCTTCATGATTGAGATATCATATCAGTACGCGAGCAAAAAATATTTTTTTAATCAGTCCCCCAAACAAAACTTAAAAGATACCATCTGAATACTTCCTCGGCGATGATCTCACTGCTTGATATACCTATAATTTCCCTTTTCACTAGCC
This sequence comes from Actinernus sp. WN-2022, assembly GCA_030867875.1. Classification (NCBI taxonomy): domain Eukaryota; kingdom Metazoa; phylum Cnidaria; class Anthozoa; order Actiniaria; family Actinernidae; genus Actinernus; species Actinernus sp. WN-2022. The sequence goes on along the minus strand of JAOWCC010001368.1, from coordinate 26,082,893 downwards.
GTGATCAGATGTAACTGAAGCTCCGCCCATATAGGCTTGCCTATATATATATATATTATAATAATGTCCCAATATCTTCAGCCAACGGCTTGTCCAGCCTACCCTGGGTACCAGAGGTTCTACTGCCTCCCTTCGCGAAAGTTAGGCGCCGAGGAGCGAAGCGAAGAGAGTCGAGGAGCGAAATTGATTCCCAGTTCTTGTCCACAGTAGTAGTCATAAAATTGAATAAAAATGTGAACAAGAACAACTCAGGACTGTTATTAAAAAAATCATAAAACGTTTCGGCCTTCGGCTTTCATCAGTTAAAAACGATACAAATTAAGCGTAAAAATCTGGCTGAATACGTACATACTTATATACATTATATACATACGTCGGCTGAAGACATTTGGACATTATATACATACTTATATATATATTAAACCTCGACTGGAAGAATAGATAAATAAAATAATTAGATTTTATCTGAATTTTTAATTTAATGAAAATAAATATGAATTTATTTAAGCAATAGACCACACATTTCAATGTGTTTACTGGCGAAATAAAGCACTTGGGATGTTGGGAGAACACAAGAAATGTTTGAAAAGCGCGTGCTTTTCAACCATTTCAAGTGTTCTCCCAACATCCCAAGTTCTTTATTTCGCCAGTAAACACATTGAAATATGTGGTCTATTGCTTTTATGATATAACTACGACACAACACAGGCAGGCGTGCCGATTTCTATGTGTTTACCGGCACAATAATAGACCATAGATTTTTGAGTCTATAAGCTAATCAGAGCGCTCGTACTATCTGGGTTATATTATAAAGATAAATAGATTTTATCCTATTAATCAACTCATGAGAGCTCTCAGTGTGTAGGAAGTGAAGTTATTCTATACTACTGAGGCCCGTTTCAAAGGGCAAACTTTTCAAGCGCCGAATTTGGCGCATCTGCCCTTGAAAAGTTTGAAACGGGCCTAAGGCTGCATGTTTAATTTCGGTAGCTTCCTCTGGTCTCATACATGTATATACACCTTACCCGGCCATAAACTTAGCTTATTTACGTTAGACTATATATAATATACTAGTAAGTAATTTATACAAGTACATACTTATATATTGAACAGAATTGTACGTGAATTCCGAATGATATAAGAAGTGTTTCCAAAGTATCATATCTACGTTTTTAATGGAGATATTTTCATTATTTTCTTTATTCAGTAGTCCTTCTCGCATGGTGTATAGGACTACTTTCTAGGGACTTTTCCCTTCTCTGCAACTTACGAAGAATTTAGCTTAACTATAATTATAGATATTATTATTCTAGTGTGAAAGCAGAGTAAATGTGAATAATTGCAAATATACTATTAAAGTTAGAAAATTGCTGCAAATATATAGGCATTTAAACAGGCAACATTTAGCTCGAGCTCTGGTCATATAACACTATAAAAAGTGATATCTCATGCAACGAGTCCAACAACAACAACAACAACAACTTTATTTTACCATATTACTTACATATAGTATTTAGAAGAAGAAAAAAAGAAATTGGAATATTTAAAGGGTACTGGCACCCTGAAATAACTAGAAAGCTAAAAATGCCAGGGAGCCAGTTTACATGGCTGAATTAAATTACTAGGTCGGAGAAATAAAAAACACACACATAGATACACACAGAAAATTCTACCAATTTAGTCTATTATTTTATACCATAAATATTATAGATACATATATTTGGGAGGAGGAAACCAGTCTTGTTATCTTAAAAATCAGTAGTTGCTATTAATATTTAAAATGTCTGAACTAAGCTAATATTTGCTTAGAAATTCGTTTTTTAGTTTTTGCTTAAACTGTCGAATTGAGGAAGACTTAATATGTTCTTCAATTGAATTCCAAACTTTTGGTCCTTGAAATCTGATATTAAATAATCCGTAATTGGTTCTAGCTTTAGGAAGATAATAAGACTGTTTTGCTGCAGATCGTGTATTATAACTGTGGACACTTTTGACTGAAGTGAAAAAGGTATTGAAAACAGAGGGTAGAAGTTGATTGTGAAACTTGAACATAAAAACTGCAATATGGAAGGCAATGAGATCAGTTAGCTTTATAATATTCAATATTGTAAATAAAGGACTTGAATGCTCGTCAAACTTTGAAAATGTCATAATTCGCACAGCCTTTTTCTGTAGTACAATAAGAGGCTGGACAGTTGTTGGGTATGTATTACCCCAAGCTATCATACCATATATCAAGAATGGGTATATTAGAGCATAATAGAGTTTGGCAAGGATTGATATGTCAACATAGTACCGAAGTTTAGATAAAATGCCAACACTTCCCTTTAGTTTTTTTGAAATACAATCAATTTAAGATTTCCAGCTAAGGTTAGAATCAATAAAGATACCAAGATATTTGATACAATTATCTTGTCGCAAAGGTGTATTACTTATATTTAAATTAACATTTAATGTTACCTTCCTTTGGGGAGGATGAAATATAACAAAATTTGATTTATCTATATTTAGTGAAAGCTTGTTTGCACATAACCAAACATGAATATTTATTAATTCATTATTTGTGTTGGATTCCAATGTAGAAAGGTTCTTATGCCTAAAAAATAGATTGGCATCATCTGCAAATAGGTGAAAGTCAAAGAGATCAGAACAAAGATAGAAATCATTTATGTAGAGTAGAAAGAGAACTGGACCTAGTACAGATCACTGAGGGATACCACAGGAGATTGTTGCTGAACCAGAGGTTGTATTATTTACTGTAACAGTTTGTTGTCGGTTACTGAGGTATGAAATAAACCAATTTTTAGCAATTCCTCTGATTCCATAATGTTCCAATTTCTTGATCAAAATTGCATGATTTACAGTATCGAATGCTTTACTAAAGTCTAAAAATATTCCACAAGAAAAGTCCCGCTCATCGATTGCTCTTTGGATTTTATCAATGATGCTAAGAACAGCATGATCAGTTGAATGTTTAGCCCGAAAGCCAAACTGTTTCTCAAAAAATATTTTTTCTTTCTCTAGGAAGTCCAGTAATCTGCTACACATTAGCTTCTCTAAGAGCTTATTAAAGATAGAAAGGAGAGAGATTGGACGATAGTTACATAAACAATATTGTGAGTCTTTTTTGTATACTGGTATTACATTTGCCAATTTTAAGTTGCTGGGGAGTATGCCAGTTGAAAAGGAAGCATTAAATAATGTTTCCAAGGGTTTAGAAATCACTACGCTGAGAATTTTCAAGACAGAAACTGGTATGCTGTATGGGCCAGTTGCCTTACCAGTTTTTAGATTAGAGATTTCTGTTTCTATTTCAGCAGCAGTAGTAGGAAAGACATAGAAGCTATTACATAATGGGGATTTTATGTAGTCTAAAGGTGAAGTTTGAACATTTGGTATTATTTTAGCTAAGTTAGTTCCTACATTAGCAAAGTAATTATTGAAGGCATCAGCAATAGCTATCGAGTCAGTGATTTCAACATCATTTTCTACAATCTTAACAATTTTTTTACTGGTTTTAGGTTTGAAATGAATTATTTGTTTTATTCCACTCCAAACTCTTTTGCTATCATTGGCATTTTCTAAAAAGTATTCATTATAATATTGTCTTTTACTAACCTTTAATAAATGATTCAATTTATTTCTGTAGTATTTAAATTTAGAATGATAATAAGTAGATTTTGTTTTCAAATATTTTTTATATAATTTATTCTTAGCATGGATTGATACTTTGATCGCAGAGGTTATCCAGGGTTTTGATTGGCATTTTAATTCTCTTCTAGAGAGTTGCTTAATAGGTATGTGTCTATCAATTATTTCAGATATGTTAATATAAAAGGAATCAAACATACTGGATGAATCAATATATCTATATATAGTGATTGGCGCGCATCTAGTCAAGCCGTATCTGATGATCAGTGTGGTATGTGTATTTGAAATTGATGGAAGAGAAAGGAAAATCATTGTGAACAGGTTGTAGAAGTAAGAAATTGTTTATTTGAATAGTTACTGTACTGCAACTTAAGAAAGTGAACATTCGTAGAACGTTTATATACAACTTATAGGGAAATTATAATTATACTATCGAATAATCATAGTTCATTTTGAAGTGGTGTAAATTCTAGTGTGTGAAAATTATTAGTGTATCATAAATATTGTAAAATGTACCTTTATATTCATAGGCTTCTTTCTGCACTTTTTGATTAACGACACATGTTTTTGCTTATTTAATATTATTCTTGTAATAGTCTAAATCTATATATACGACCGGTCGTACGGCGATTTACCGGACCGTTGAAAAACCAATCAGATCTCTCCATTCGACGCGAGATCAGCTTGCCATACTGATAAATATATCATTTTACTGATTACCGGTTAGCCTGAGAAGCCAGCCGCCTCTTATCGGTGCCCCACTGCGTCCCCCACTCCTCCCCCACTGCGTCTCCCGTGGGTGAGTAATAAGAGGCGGCTTTCTTCTCAGGCTAATTACCGGTACACTATGATATTAATTATTTTCTGGATTATTAATTTCTTTTATAATTATGAAAACTCATAGATCATCATGAATACAAGCTTTTGTGAGAACTGAGAAAAAAAGGAAAAAGTACGCACAATATATTAAGACAGGAGATTAATAGATTAATACTACAATAAATAGAAAATAAGCTATAAGTTACGGTGTCCTATCAGGGTCAACATCATGGCAACTTGAAAACTTGATATTCCCCACTTGAAAACTTGATTGATTCGCAACATGAAACTTGATTATTTAGCAACGAAACTTGATAAATCAGAAATTGAACTTCATTGTTTTGTAACAAATCTTGATTAAGGTATCAGGAGCCCTTCAAGAGCGCTTCCCGAAAACTTTCAATAGCACGCGTTAAATTCAAGAAAACCCCTACAAAGTATATATTTTCTGAAAGCTTAATAAACATAGATTCTAGAAAACAGTTTAATTTTCCACATTAGTAAATACTCTTTTATTTATTGTGATTTTAATCAAATTTGACCATACCTTATACCTGGATCTCCTGTCCCTCGAGAATTTGACGGAAATCCGCGCTGAAACGATCTTCATAAAGTAGAGATATTGAACTAAAAAATAGGTATCTCAGTTTTCTAATATCTTATTCCGTCGCGAAAATAATCAACTGCAAAGATTCGGAACACCTTTTTTAGGAGTTGAAGAAGGAAACATGAAAGTATCTCGAGAACAAAACAATGCATAAAAAAAACTGAGACACCCTTTTTCTGTCAACATATTGATCTAGCCATATGCCAATTTTCAATCCCATCTATTAAAATCTAGAGGGACAGGAGCTTTGAATACATGCTACAAAACTTGAAGGGAGGAGGTCAAAACAATGGTACTCGATAGGGACTCATTTTTTTCAAAAGGTTGGTGGGTCCCGGGTGATACCCCCCTCCCCAATTCGTCTAGGGACCCATTTTTACCAGTGGTGGAGGAGGGGTCGACACCCCCCTCCCCCCCCCCCCCCCCCCAATTCAGGATCTAGGGACCCATTTTTGTTTATTTGGTGGTGGCGGCGGCGGTGCTCCCCCCCCCCCCCCCCCCCTCCAAAAAAAATCGTCTAGGGACTCTTTTTTTTACAGTGGTGGTGGCGGCGGCACCCCCCCTCCCCTCCCCCACAAATACACACAAAAACAAACCGGTGGTGGCAAATTGAAGCCTGATATGCAGCCGCCTCCTCAACTCGTTGGGTGGGCCCTGGAACGAGCTGAGGAGTCGGCTCTATTTCAGACTATGTAAATTGGATCCTGATATTCACATTGATGACTCAAGCACGTTTGATGTATGGCGAAATATCGCGAAGAACATGCATTTATTAGCTGCTGCGTTTTAACATCCGTGTGGCCTTATAGCGATTTTAGAGGGTCAGTTCACTCTTGAGTGAACAGCAAAGGCAAACCCTTTAAAATCGCTAATATTTAGCGTTTCAGGCCACATAAATGACATATAACACACCAGGTAAGATAAATTTATGTTTATTTCGTATTCAAATATGCATGTTCTTCGCGATATTTTGCCACACTTCAAACCTTTCGGTAATCCTCATTACTCGGTCTGCCTGTGGCAGCAACGAGTCTAAATCTGCAAGCCGTTTTTTTTTTTGTTTTTTTTGTTTTTTTGTTTCATGTAGCAAAATTTATGCAGGTCAAATTCACACCAATCAGATTGCACTGTGCTGGTCACGCAACAATCGCCAGGTTAATTTATTTACATAATTGAATACAGTAAAGCAAGATGGTGGAGGACCAGCGAGCAACTTTCTCTCTAATTTGGAGTCCCATCTCTCAAATGTAAGCCAGTTTAATGTTTTGTTTAACTTCACTCGTGCGAAAGCCTTCCAACAGGCTCAGGATATTTCAACTGGCGCTATTGTCGGAGCCGAAGGACCGCGTTTGTTACCCAGATGGCCAGTGATTTTATATACGACACGTACGACGACCTGAAGCCAGTGAAGGAGCCAGGATCCGGAAAGTTAAAATTCGAAGAAATAGATATTGGAATCTATAAGCCATCGGCTCGCTGTGCTGCATTTAAAACATCCGAGGAGAACATCTTATTTTGGGTGAAGGCACTTCAAGAAAAACTGTCAGAGATTTTAATTTACCGTAAGTTGGATCAGAGAGTATTGAGATCAAGTTATTTCGTTCCAGCGAGGATATTGACCTAGCGGAAACGGTACAAGCTGTCGAAGGATTTTACTTATAATCATCCACGTCTACTTAACAACAGGAATAGTTATGTGCCAAGGCATGGGCAAAGATTGAGTTTCCCAGATTACAGATGAAAGTAGAGAACTTAATGAATGAAGAAACAGAGGTCACGCGAGACATGCTTGAGAACATGAACATGTTCAACACTTTATGTTATACTAAGAAAACAAAACAAATTACAGAGCCTGCAAGTTCACAAGTCAATGAAAAACCCCAAGAGCCTGTAGTTTTGGATCAACATATCCTTGAAACTCCAAAAGCAACATACACATGAGTCAAATTCAAACCGGAAGAGACGGAATTCTTTAGATTCTTCACGAGGATTGTTAGCCCGCAATAAGAACTCTCTCGCTGCTTTAACGACCTTGATTTGTAACATGGAGGCTGACCTAACTGATATGCGTAATGAATTCTTACTCTCGTCACATCAAAACGAAACTCAGTCATTTGGAAGACAAATTAGTGCAGCAAGATAATATATACAAGACCGAAATCAAGATGCTGTCATCACCTTTATTGACCTAGAAGTTGAAAATGGCGAGTTGAAAGCGGATATAATAAAGCTGGCATCCGACTTTCAAACTTTAAAAACAAAATCAAGAATACAAAAAAGAAGACAATGAAAGACCAAGGTCTCCAGTGTTCCGAGACTACCCAACCTACTGAAGCTTTAGCAACGAATCAGTTTGTTCAAGAGCCATCTTTCTTACATGACAACCCGATCCCTATTCATCAGAATACATTTTCTGTGCTAAATGACGAGAGTTTACAATCACCTGACCGACAACCCACTACTAAAGAAATGGACCATGAAGTACGGTAGTACGGTTAATTCTCGGGTTCAAAACAATGAATATATGTCTGCTCAAATGCAGTGTGTTAAACGAATAAGTAGTGTTTAAATTAAAAGGTCAACATACGAGAAAAATAAAAATATTAAATTACATATATACTAGGGGAGCAGAGAATGAAAGTCACCGCGCTACCGGCCACTCCTAAAGACTGCTAAATTCAGCTAATAATTCTTCCCTTTGGTTATTACTAAGAGGATTTCAAATGAAAGTGTATTTCATCTTCAATCTCATGTGGCCCGAGTGAAAGCCCAGATGGGCTCTTGTTACTCGGGCTGCCTGTGGCAGCACCGAGTCTTAAAATGCAAGTCCTATTTTTTTTTCATGTCAGACGGCTTCTGCGCATGCGTTAAAGGTCAAATTCAAACCAATCAGATTGCACTGTGCTGGTCACGCAACAATCGCCAGGTTAAATGTATTTACATAAGTGAATACAGTAAATCAAAATGGTCGACCCGCGAGGGCGAAAGCCTTCCAACAGGCTCAGGATATTTCAACTGGCGCTCTTGTTGACCATAAAAATACATGAACAACCAGGAGCCGTAATACATTCGATCAGCGCTGTTTTGACAGATCCAATGTACATTTAGAAACGTAAGCGAAATACAATATCCAAACACGTTTGGATATCAACGGGTATCGAATTATAATCAAAGGTTAGATCTCGTCAGGCGCGCTCAGATAAGAAAGTTCAAAGCTCTCAGACAAGGCGAGACAAGTATGGCCTTAAATCTCCGCCAAAATTCAAGTTTTGTTTTCAACATTCAAGTTTTGTTTTCAACATTCAAGTTTTGTTTTCAACATTCAAGTTTTGTTTTCAACATTCAAGTTTTGTTTTCAACGTTCAAGTTTTGTTTTCAACATTCAAGTTTCCTATTTAAATGTAGTGTTTACTATTTACATCTAAACTTTTACGTACAAACTCCCTACTTTGAATTCAACATTATACCTTATAAATACTAATCATTTCCGGAGTTAAAAGATTCAAGATTGACATTTTCTCTTCTCGACAAAGTATTCGCCAATGTTGAAGTCTTCACTTCAACAGTCACGTTTCTTTTCAACATTGAAGCTTTCGCCTCAACATTAAAGTCTTAGCTTCAACGTCAATGGAGCTCATGTCTTTGCTTCAAGTGCCACGCTTCGCTACGCTGTTTAAGTTGAGAGCTTTGGATTAACACTCTAGTTATATTTTTACCAGTCATAAACTAATGAGTATAAGGTAAAATATCTGCCTTATACTGTTTTAGCGTGGCACAAAGTCATTTTCCGCTTTTCGTTTCTTATTTTAGGTAAGGTTATTTTAAGGGAAAACATAGTGGTAAATAATTAAACAGATCTACACCATGTGGTCAATTTGAATTCAAATTTTCGCTTTGAATTAACACTCTAATTTCACTTTTGCCAGTCAAAACCCAACACAAATAACTTAAACCTTTTGCTTACAACTGTTTTAGCTTTGCACAAAACTCAAATCTCTCCTCTTAAAACATACGGGTGATATTCGCTACATGACTAAGAGTTTTTAAAATGCGTTAAGAAATAAACTAATATTTATTATTATCATAGCCCTCCTCTCCATAAATTATGAATCCTCCCTTATAATCTTAAATACGAATTCATCATAGAAATTTTCATAATAGAAAGCTTCTGTCATTATAAAGTTAGTATCGTCTGAGACTGCGAGTTCTGACACGAGGTGCGAGGAACTTTCACAAGTCAAAGAAGCTGGAAAACTCGGTGATGACAGCCGTTTTATTTAATACTCCTCTTTAAAATCACAGTCCCCTTAAAAATGAAACCAACCTTACCATCGTTCGCCATAGACATCAGCTGCTCTGCCACCTGCCGAAGAGTTTTGACATAATTTGAATATTGTAGTCAGCTAGTGTGTTCAGTGACTTGAGTACATGAGCAAAGCATGCTGGGTAGGCTACCAGCTTGAGTATAGGCATGTGACCGGATGTGACCAAGTTAATGTGACCCGCAAGCGTGAAGTGAAGCGTGGCCATGAGCTCCATTGACTTTAATGTTGAGGCGAAAGCTTCAATGTTGAAAAGAAACGTGACTGTTGAAGTGAAGACTTCAACATTGGCGAATACTTTGTCGAGAAGAGAAAATGTCAATCTTGAATCTTTTAACTCCGGAAATGATTAGTATAAGGTATAATGTTGAATTCAAAGTAGGGAGTTTGTACGTAAAAGTTTAGATCTAAATAGTAAACACTACATTTAAATAGGAAACTTGAATGTTGAAAACAAAACTTGAACGTTGAAAACAAAACTTGAATGTTGAAAACAAAACTTGAACGTTGAAAACAAAACTTGAATGTTGAAAACAAAACTTGAATTTTGGCGGAGATTTAACGCGTTATATCCCCGCCAAAATTCAACATTAGGTTTCAACATTGAAGTTTCATATTCGACATTATGAATGTTGAATTCAAAACTTGAATGTTGAATTCAAAACTTCAATGTTGAATTCAAAACTTCAATGTTGAATTCAAAACTTCAATGTTGAATTCAAAACTTCAATGTTGAAACCTAATGTTGAATTTTGGCGGGGATATAACGCCTTAGACAAGGAGATATCACTTTCAACGAGTCATTGTCAGAAATCTATTCCATCGTGGGCGGTCTTGTACAGCTAAGGCATGTTTTACGACAGAATAAGAGTCTTTCTACTGGATTGAGAGCTCGAGACATTATACATGTCGGCTAATATGGGGAAAACTGAAACAAAAAATTAACTTTGACGGCAGAAACCCTCAATTGAGCCAAGCAGCGCTAGCTGAAATAGGGCATATATATAATATCTGAGACGTTAAATTACGTTACTGTGAAGAGGATCAAAATTCAAGTTTTGTAGCTTGAGACTCTCTTCTGCCGTGACTCGTGAGAGAAATTGGAAAAGATCTAGCTGTTTCATTCAGACACTGGCAAATTTATTGAAAGCTACGGGCTTACTTTATGAGATTATTATTCATTGTGGAATGAAAGGAAACAGGTTAGCTGAACGTTAAGTTCGAGGTAGGCTTCGACTTTCATTCCGATTCAGTGCATATGTGCACGAAGGTGGGTGCACTACCAAAAGATCCAAAACGAAAGTTCAGTTACGTAAGTACTGTAAGTAAACTCTTTTTGATTTGAATAAATTTCCTCTCAGTTTGTCTGTTAATGTACTTTTCCTTCTAATTATCGCTTTATTTAACATCTGATTTAGAGTATGCGTACCTCAGAATAAATTATTTGAAAGGTCAACTGAATTCTTGTGTCGATAAGCGCAAATGTTTTTTTGTGAAACAGTCTGTGTATATGAGAAGCGGCTTAATAGAAGAGCTTTCTCATTTATAGGAATTACAATTGTTTTTCTTGCTATGAAATTTATGTTTCATTTCACATTTATTCATACAGTTTTAGCCGGACATTTCCCCGAGTTTTTGATCTATTTTCAATCAAATTCAAAGTCTGAATATGTCATTGTATTGCATTTATACACTTGAATTGCCAGTATTCTGTTGTTCGAATCCTGCGTTCTCATAGTCATGCCATAAAAGCGATTAATAGACCAGTCTGTTTTTTTGACGTTCTCACTGGCGAATTAAAGCACGACTTGATACTAAGAGGATTTCAAATGAAAGTGTATTTCATCTTCAATCTCATGTGGCCCGAGTGAAAGCCTAGATGGGCTCTTGTTTCCTATAAAATTCAATGCAAACACGTTGTGTGGCTCCCTGTGGCGAAAAGAGTGGGTAAAGGTCAAGATGTTGGATTTTTACGTTCAAATCCAAAGTGGGAAATTATGGACATGGTGTCATAAGACAACTCCAAAGTCTTGAGAAGAAATAGCCTTTTAAATTAATAGTTACACTCATATGTCCATAGCCCACTTTCAGTTATTTTTTAGCGGTCAGATAATTAAAAGACCAGCTAGCGCTAGTGACAGGCATGACTTCGACTTGTCACGTCATAACCGAACAAAATGTGCCGCATCATGTTAACGCGCTATATAGCACACAAAATTTATACTAGAAGAAAAACGTTCAGTTCGATCTAAACGTGTGTGTGTAATACATCAAACAATTACTCGACAGCAGAATAAACTGTAGTACAGATTAGTCTGTTGACTATTTGAATTCATGAATCCGGCACTAGTTAATTTGCGTGTTTATAATCTAATTGTTCTATCAGTTGCCACAGGCTGTCAGTAAAAGGCACGTACTGTACCTGTACCGAACTCAAACAGACGTTATACAAACAGCACTGTGGTTTACATGCTAAAAAATCACAAGTGAACGGTTGTACAGTAGTTATGTCGACTGCTCGTACTTTCGTGGTATAAGTAATGTATTAGCCTGCGACAGACAGCCGACTTCTTTGCAATTAATGCGAGCCAGGAAACCCAACATTTACCCACATTTTCCAGAGGTCTCATTAGAGAGAACAGCCGCGGAGAAAGAGCCGCGAAGTGGCGATCAGCGAGCTGCGAGAATCGTTGATCGCCGCTTCGCCGCGGGCTGTTGAGTCTCTCTTAAGAAAACCTCTGGAACCAGGGTAGTTCAACATTCCATTTTCTTCCTCTTATTCCGACAATAAAAACAGTTGCCTGCGAGCGCAAAGAAGTCGGCAGCTTTCTTTCGCAGGCTACTAGTAGGTGTAAATTAATTCGTAGCCTGTGAACAGCCGGGCTGGACTGTATAAAGAGAAGAATTAAGATGGGGGTCGGGAGATCCTGTAAAGATACCAGAATCGGAGTAGAGTAAGCTAGTAACCATAATCTAAGGTATCACCACTCATTTAATAAACAACGTCGAAAATTATGAGAGTTTGTGCCTACGTAGGATCTATTTACGTAGTCTTTTGATAGACTTTCCTCGTATATCGATTCTAAAGTCCATAAATCTTACCACATAGCCATACATCATTCTTTGTAAATTTTGCTGTTTTAACTGAAAAGCAGCTTACTTTATTTTGCGAAACGAAACGAACTTGTAATTTGCAAGCAAATTATACATAGTTGCAAATTATACATACTGAAGATTGCCAGCAGAAATCTATCTATAACTCCTAAAATGGAGACTGTTCGCTAGCCAGGCTAGCAGAGGAAAGTTAACTTATAATTAGGCAGCGTTTATCATCTCGTTTCTCGGCTCTTTCTCCGTGTATCAATGTCTTCAAGTAGTAACTCAAAATGGAGACTTCTAGCAGAGAAAACATAGACCGCATTCAGTCATACCGTTTCCGGCTCTCCTGAGGAGAACGTTTCTGGAGAACATTGACGGTGGTGAAAGTGACAGCTTGCGCCGTGTAACACCCGCATATGTCCACATCACTACATGATCTAGCCGCGCGACTTTATTTCTACCACAAACAAATAGTCCATGCTGGGATTAACTTCCCACGCCGACAGCTAGGAACTTTTTGTGAAGGGGTTGAAATAAATTATATGACACCATGTCGGGTATTAAACTTAAAACCCCTTCATTGTACGCTGATGAACTGGCCGGGAAACCTTCAAAAATATGATATTTGCCAGGACTGATACAAACTTTAATACTATGCTGAATAAAGTGTACCGGCCGTACGGGCCACTGGTAAATTTGATGTTGGGCCATTTAGTTCAGTTCGCGGTTAATTTCGACATTTTGAAAGATGTGCAAACATGGCCCGAAATAGAGTGTTTGTATGTGAATCCGATGCCAAATAATTTCCGTAATATTCACTGTCTGCAAACTTAAAGGCCCAGGTCTCTCGCCTAGCATGCTTTGCGGCTTTGTTATTGTTGTGGTTGCCTCAAAACGAGGCTGCTCTTGTTTTGTGACAAGCGCGCTAAGACTGAAGTCGCTCGTGGCGCGCTAGCTCAGCTGTTTTCCAGTGACAAAGCAGAGAGACTTGGAATTCCGGCTTGGAATATGGCAGAATCATCCAGTTATTCAGACTATTCGATGTTAGATGTGGAAGATTATGAGCCAAGGAATCGCTATGGGTCGTTGATAGCGGAAAGAACAAAAGAGATGGACGAGATGGAGCTTTGTACAAACTCGTCTTGTGATTTAGTTATTTTGTCTGAATATGTTTTGCGATTGCATTGGTTGTTCCCCTGTTCTCTGGTTTAACTTTGGCTTAATCGTTACAGGAGATCGTCGAGGATATAGTAGCGAGGACGGATAGGGCGAGATGTTCTTGTAAAGGCAAATATGAAAGCGAGCGAATTGCGGATGGGGTGACACGGTTCGAACTCTTGACAATAATCTCCGAACGTGAAATCAAGGTTTGCTCTTCATGTTTTTTATCACCAGTTCAGGTCATGTTTTGCTTTAGTTATTTATTACCAAAGTCGACGTTTCAAGTCTGGTTGCTGTCTTAAGTGACAAAAACAGTTGCTTGCAGCTTGTTGGACTGCCAAAATTAATATTGTTTTGTCTGAATGTTCCGCAAATAAAGTGGTTTGGTCTCCTTATTATACAGTTGATCTATTTCCTGTCCCCCGTTTGATACTTTTCTATCTTGCTATTGTGTGTTGAACTTTGCTTCTTTTGTGAATCTTTATCCAGCATTATTGTCAGATAAACCGTACCTTATTAGGCATGGACCATAAGGAAATCCGGGGAGGGGTGGTAATCCCAGACAAAAAATTTGAGCAAGGAAAAATAGTCTGAAAAAAATTCCTGCAAGCACCAAGACGCCCCAAAAAAGTCATGCAAGGGAACTGAGACAAATTTATATATATTAATACAAGCATGTGAAAGGTTTATCTTTTTAAAGGTCAAAATTGGGTATATGAATTCTAAAAACTACCTAAACCATCACACCAATTATAGCTGCATAATTAAAAAATAGGAAAAGGGGGGGGGGAGAAAGGGTGGGGGATATTCCTCCCCCCCCCCCCCCCATTTGATGCACAGAAAAAAAATCAATATATTATTGCAATACCAAAGAGGGGGGGGGGGGGGGGGTTTAGGCAGTGTAAATTTATCACAAATTTATCATAACCCTACTTGGCATAATTTAGAAGCATTTCCAGGCACAATTTCAACTTTTACTGGGTGCCTCTAGCATGCTCATGCACCTCCAAACTCACATTAGGTGTTGCCCCATTCTGTTAAGTAATACCAATTATACTCGGTTATCTGTTATTTACATATAAGCAGTGGACAACTCAAAAGCCTTCAGCTACTTTGTCCACTGCAAAGGATAACTTATTATATTTCTTTAATTATCCTCATTGTACCTATTGATGTTTACCATAACCTCCAATTGTAATCGCCATTAGCAGTGTGGAAATAAACTTTAAAACACACACTGCAGACTTCGATGGCAGAGTTGCTATAGAGAACAATGGATGCAGCCGGTATTGAATGTTTTGAATTCAAATTATAAATAACAAGGGAATGCTACTGGACAAATCTCAAATTAGGCTATTCAATCTGTCATTGTATGTTGAATTTGTTTAGCCAAATTGTCTTATTACATATCAATTTTCAATTTAAAGCATGACCTGAAAGTGAAGGCATTTATGGAAGGCGAAATCTAAAAAATTCCCAGGGGAGCAGGCAATTCCGGGGTCAAACGAGAGCCCCCCAACAGAGATACATTTGGACCCTGAACAGAGGCAACTTTTTCTGCAGGCTACAATCGTGTGGGCCTACAGATTTTAAAAACCTGGGTAAGCCTCTGGTAGATGTATAAATTTGTAAAAAATAAAAATAAACAATTAGTTTAAAAAAATTTTGTGCAGAGCTCTCAGCTAAAAAATTGTTTGCTTTCTATGTTAAAAATAATTTAAATTTCACTATTCGATCAAAATTTACTACTTCTAATCTTGATTTTGAAACTCTCTGGATAGAAATTAATTTTAAAGACCAACCTAACCTAATATGTGGAGTAATCTATAGGCATCCAAACGGAAATTTAGATAATTTTATGGACTATATCAACTTGACCATTGATCAAATCCACCGGGAAAATAAACTTTGTTTGATTATGGGAGATTTTAATATTGACCTTTTAAAATATGATTCCCATGCTGGCTCTGAAAATTTTATTAATACTCTTGGCTCTTTTTTTTTTCAACCACAAATCTTACAGCCTACCAGAATTACTGACCACTCGTCTACGTTGATTGATAATATATTCTTTAATTCAATTGAACATTTTATTATTAGTGGCAATTTAGTATATGATTTAACAGATCATTTGCCTAATTTTATTATCTTCAATAAATTTTCCACTCTCCCACCTAGTGTAAAAATCTATAAGAGAGATTACTCTAAATTCGAGGAAACAACCTTGATTAATGAAATACAATCCATTAACTGGGAAACTGTTTTTACATCTGATTGTGAACCATCTGGTATGTTTGATTCCTTCTATGATAAAATATCAGGAATAATAGATAAACATATCCCCATAAAGCAAATATCAAGAAGAGAATTGAAATTTAAGTCTAAACCCTGGATAACACCTGCAATTAAAGTGTCTATACAAGTAAAAAATAGATTATATAAGAAATATCTAAAGACAAAATCTATTTATTACCACTCTAAATTTAAATACTATAGAAACAAAGTAAATCACCTTTTAAAGATTAGTAAAAGACAATACTATAATATATATTTTTTAGAAAATATCAATGATAGCAAAAGAGTTTGGAATGGAATTAAAGAAATAATACATTTTAAGCCGAAGGCTAGTTTGAAGGCTGTTAAAATTGTTGAAAATAATTCAGAAATAACTGACCCCAAAATGATTGCCAATGCTTTTAATGCATATTTTGCAAATGTAGGAAATAATCTCGCTAATTTAATACCAGATGTTCAGAAATCACCATTAGATTACTTAAAGCATCCATCATGTAATAGTTTTTACATGTTCCCTGTTACTACTAATGAAATTGAGATAGAGATTGCTAACTTTAAAATTGGTAAGGCTGCTGGCCCTTTTAGTATACCTGTTTCTGTTCTCAAGATTCTTAAAACCGTAATTTCAAAGCCTCTAGAAACCCTGTTTAATGTTTCTTTTTCAGTTGGGATAGTACCGACCAGTCTTAAAATAGCCAACGTAATACCTATATATAAAAAAGATTCTCAAACCTGCCTGTGCAACTATCGTCCAATTTCTCTCCTCTCTATTTTCAATAAACTCTTAGAGAAGCTTGTATGTAGCAGACTGCTAGATTTTCTTAAAAGAAAAAACGTTTTATTTGACAAGCAATTTGGCTTTCGTACTAAACATTCCACTGACCATGCAGTACTTAGTATAATTGAAAAAATACAAACAGCAATTGATGAGCGTGATTTTTCGTGTGGAATTTTTTTAGATTTTAGCAAGGCCTTTGATACGGTTAATCATGAAATCTTAATAAAAAAACTGGAGTACTATGGTGTAAGAGGTGTAGCTAAAAAGTGGTTTACCTCATATCTTAGTAACCGGCAGCAAACTGTAACAGTTAATAATGTAACTTCAACCCAATCAACTATTTCCTGCGGTATTCCCCAAGGATCTGTCCTGGGTCCAATATTATTCCTAATTTATATTAATGATTTTCATCTTTGTTCATCCCTCTTTGACTTTCACCTTTTTGCTGATGATGCTAATTTATTTTGTAAACATAAGAATCTTGATATACTACAATCTAGTATTAATAATGATTTAGCCAATATTCACATCTGGCTTTGTGCTAATAAGCTTTCATTAAATATAGAAAAATCTAATTTTGTTCTGTTTCATCCTCCTCAAAGGAAATTAATGTCCAATTTTGCATTAACATTGAATAATGAGCAATTACGACAAGAGAAATGCATTAAATATCTTGGCATATTAATTGATTCAAATCTTAGTTGGAAATTACAGGTTGAATACATTGCCAAAAAGATAAAAAGAAGTGTTGGAATATTATCTAAACTTCGTTATTATGTAGACATTAGTATCCTAACCAACCTTTATTATGCCCTCATTTACCCTTTTTTGATATATGGGATAATCGTTTGGGGTAACACATACCCGACAACTACTCAACCTCTCTTTGTTCTTCAAAAAAAGGCCTTGCGTATTATGACCTTTTCAAAATTTGATGAACACTCAAGCCCTTTATTTAAGTCACAAAATATTATTAAGCTGCGTGATCTTGTTACACTACATATTGCAGTTTTTATGTTCAAGTTCCACAATCAAATGCTACCTTCAGTCTTTAATACATTTTTTACCTCAGTTGGAAGTATTCACAATTATAACACAAGATCTGCAGCTAGACAGTCTTATTATCTTCCTAGAGCAAGAACAAATTATGGCAAATTCAATATAAGGTTTCAAGGGCCCAAAGTGTGGAATTCATTTGATTTACATGTCAAATCCACCTCCCTCAAGAAATTTAAAGAAAACCTAAAAACAGAATTCCTATGCAAATATTAGTCTCCTAGTATCATTCTGTTGTTCGATATGTTTCATTGAAAAGCTAATAAGACTGAATTCTGCTTCTTTCATTCTCAAAATACTAAGCTGTAATTATTAACACATTTATCTTCTGTAAACTGTATTATGTAATATATTAATAAGCTTTGGTAGATTTAGTATTTGTGTGTGCGTGTGCTTGCGTGCGTGTGTGTGTGTGTATGTATTTGAGTACCTCCGACCTAGTATTGTAAATTACTGCATGTAACTGGATTCCTGGCATTTTTAGCTTTTCTGGTTATTTCGGGAACCCAGTGCCCTTTAAATATTTAAATTTATGATTGTAATAATTATATTTTTCTTATTGTGGGTACAATAAATCGTTGTTGTTGTGTCACACCCAGGAGGGGGGACAGGAAGCCAGACACTAAGAAAGGCTGCGAGCGAGACTACAATATGGGTAGAGGCAGCTTGGATTTCATAAAAAATACGTGCACAGCCTTACATGAACCAGATGAGCCTCAAGACCCCCCATCCCAGATTGCCATGGTGCAAGTGTGGAGTCTGCAGACAGTGCCCACTGAAGAAGAGAAAGTTTGTTGCAAGCATGTCAGATACATTATATCCTTATAACCAGCCATTCTCCAACATTTGCCTCAATTGAGACATTCCAAAGTGTGCATTAAAGCTAGGTGCAACATTCGAGCAGACGCATTTAATTTCTCCATGGAGTTTCCGAAAGGCTGGTTATCGACAGTTTGTTCTGTGGAAGTTAGGTAGAGGGCCAAACAGGCGAGTGCTTCCTGCATCTGTAGTGTGCATGATCAGGGCAGCATACGAAGCACCAGATAATTGGTATATGGGATTTAGGTCAAGCTAAGAGTGCTATAGCCAGTTTTTTGCCGACTATTACATGTGAAAGACCATACATTTTGATATTATAATTTCAGCAATGATTTTCCTTATTTCACCATTCTTTACTGGACATTATCATTTTATAATACTTGTATACAATAGAGTGGCTTTGTTTGTGTACAGCAAAGTTGTGGTTCATTTAATTTACTTGGTTAAAATTTTGTTAGCATGGTGGACACGTACATGTAAGACCCAAATCCTTAAAACAGGAAAATAAAAAACATAGCATTTTGTAAATGAGATATATTACAGCACAAAATTTCAAGCTAATTGGATAAAAAAATAGAAAGTTATTAAGCCCCTTCCGATTTCATGTCTTATGTACCCACCGTGTAGAGTGATTTCACAAAACCAGTTAAATAGATATCAGCATAATAACTGCTATGAACTCCTGATTCTTGTGTGTCCATTTGACTAGTACATGTAGATATTAACTGGTAGAGATTATTTCACAGGTTTTGTGAAATCACTCTACTGTGTTCAAGCACATGAACAACAATATATAGAAATGAATATTAAACTAGGGATAATAAAATTCAAACAATCTGGTATAGGAATTAGTGGTGCTCCAACAACTGAAATATCTAACTATTTGACTATTGCTACTTTAGTCACATAATTTATATCATAACACAAAAAATCCTATTGTAACCGTTGGAAACTCAGTTTCACTAAATTTGTTGACATAATTTAAATAGTTGGATTTCAGTTATATTATTTCACAGTGATGTTGGAATGCCTCTTATAAATTCTCAAACCAGGTACATGTAACTTTTCGAAATATCCAATCTAAATATTCAGCATAACTCATCAGGAGTTCTATTGTTTTTCCCCAACATCTTTTTCAACATTTTGCTATTCTGCTGAATCCTTTGTAATAGTTTTGATTGCTATAAAAATGGTAAATAAACCAGGTGATATCATCATCATTATTAAAAACAGTAGATGATGACCTAGTTGTTTTCTTCATGGCAAAGCAAGACCAGTGCACTATGCAGCTCTGGTGTGGGAGGTGGCTCTGTCATACCAATAGTAGGTGAAATCTGCTTGGGGTCAAAGGCATCTATCACTCCTACAAGAAATTTCATCTTTGCTGTTCTGAAGAGGTGCATGTTATGGTCTATTGCAGCAAGGTCACACTGATTCTCATGATAAAGTAGGAGTACCTTTTGATGAAAAGAGAAAAGACTATTATTGTATACATTCAAGTTTCTCAGTAGAAGCTATAAAAAGGTTTACTGAATTCCCTAAGACTATAAAAATATAAAATGATTTCAAAACTTCTGTTTGGACCAAGGTCTGCAATGTCTAAGCAGCTTTGGACTAGTTTGGTATTTTATATTTTCCTCTATCATCCAACTTTGCTCTGTATATTTTTTGGAAGGACCCATATGTTATTTATTAGGAAGCGGTCATTAATTATTTTACAAAAAACCCACATCAACTGCTGTAGAATCTTGAAGTTGTGCTTGGTTATCTCTATATACTAAAGCAAATGAAAAAAGATTGCGAAGTAATACAGAGGTTCTGTAGAAAATTTCGAATAATTTCACTTCAACTTACCCTGCACTGCTGAAAGACTTCCCGGGAAATTGATGGAGTAGAAACTGTGAAAAGACTGTTGGTTTTCTCCGCGTACCCCAGGGGCTGCTATACCAAATACGGACGAGCGAAGTCTTATTTATCTGACACAGCCAGGCAAACGCAGCGTTCCACCGCGACACTGCTGCGACTCCGCCATTTTGCCTCTAACCAAAGCTAAAATAAACTAAAATGGCTTACGAAAAAACAAAAGTAACCCAATGCAGATCGAGATGAATAGTCAAACTCAATTCAAAGGCAGTTTGGAATAATCAAGATGCTCTCTAACGAAGGATGGAACAAGATCCACGAAGACGAATATCTCCCTCCCAAAACTCGGGGGTTTTCAACTACGCGAAACTCAAGAGGCGCGCAAAGCATGCTAGGCGAGAGACCCGGGCCTTTAAGATACCAGGTAAAAGATTAACTGATCTAAATTTGAGGGTCCACGATTACACGCTTCCCAGCACAGCTACTGATCCCTCGTATTTTGATCAGTTAATCTTTTACTTGGTATCTTAAGTTTGTGACAGTGAAGATTTCAGAAATTTGATTTTACGGAAATTATTTGGCATCGTATTCCCATACAAACACCGTATTTCGGGCCATGTTTGCACCCGCTGTCAAAATGTCGGAATTAATCGCAAACTGGTCTATTGTTATGGGTTGCCACCGATATATTCGTTTCGGTGGGTCATTTTGATTGACAACAACGCAGGAATTTCTCTTTTTCCAGACTATAGCCGAATGATAACCCTGCTAGCAGAGTTTGACTATACTGGACTATACTGGACTATACTGGACTACACGAAAAGTACTGATACTCTTTGACATGAGATGCTGCGATGCTGAAGCCTCTAGTGATACAAAATCAATAAATAAAACTGGTTATTTCATTGGTTTCTCTGGAATACTTAATGCATCAGTCAATTCCAGCAATGCCCATCCCCCCGGGACAACCCCAGGTCATTAGTCAATTTTCGTTAATTTTTTTCAAATTCTCCACGGTTGGGACAAGCAAGGTGCTCAAATGCCCCACAGTGGAGTCAAAGAAGTAAGGAAAATGCCCCACCCCCGGGCACATCCATAATGATATACTGCCCAAGTTTAATTCCATGCAAATACACAAGGCGCAGATAAGTGCTACTTCTCTATCTATTTAACAATTAGACCCGCAGCCCGCATGGGCTACGAGTCAATAGCCCATGAGGCGCAGCCGAATGGGCTATTTAACTCGTTGCCCATGAGGGCGAGAGGTCTAATTGTTTTAGTATAAACTAACTAGTCAGACGGAAGAAACTAATAAAAATAAACCAATTGAAGTTGAAAAACTGTTATTATTTCCTGAAAATGCGTGCGGTTTTTCTCTACCATGGGCTATCACAAATAGACCTATAGTAGGGTAGCCAATCAGAATGCAGAATTTGTAATAGTCCGCTAGCTGGTTT
Organism: Actinernus sp. WN-2022; assembly: GCA_030867875.1. NCBI lineage: Eukaryota > Metazoa > Cnidaria > Anthozoa > Actiniaria > Actinernidae > Actinernus > Actinernus sp. WN-2022. Next base: position 26,060,966 of record JAOWCC010001368.1, on the reverse strand, counting down.
ATACTAATCATTGATAGTTTCCGTTCGTTATCTTGTTTTGTATTTGTATTACCGATGTACTGTATGATTATACTATTGAGCCGCCTGGAGCAAAATGGTATCAATACATAGTTTATATTTCATTCCTATAAATAATCATTCGCAACTCGGATAACATTATACAATAAACGCTTATTAAAACCACATGACAGACTTTTATAATAATAGTGTGACTGTTCTGTTCGCCGTCCGGTGGACAGCTGCAAACAGTGTATATTTATAAACGAACTACTTGATATCGTTTCAAGCTCGGACCGGCAGAGCTTGGGCCCCGAGTGGCACCTGAAAATTTTAGCATAGCGTTAACAATACAGGGATTGCAGCTCAGTTTTAAATGGGCAGTGACCGTACGGGAGCTGCTATTTTCTAGCTATGTTGTAAAAATTAAACATCCAAAGATTTCCCGGCTTTTTCGCGTTCTAGCATATTAGGCCGGTCATTCTATGAAAAAATAGGGTCAACCCACCACTAATTGCAACAGAAGGTATATCTCATCGGTTTTGGGTCCAGAAATACTTCATGTATAACATATCAAAAGTCCTACAAAATTCCAGTAATTTTTCACGGCATCAAAACGAGGCTCTGCTAAGTACCTCTTGAAGTTTGAAGGTATTTCGAGTTGAGTAAGCATAAAAAAACTGGCTATAAAAACAGTATATGCATCCATGTAACAATACAAATGCGTGTAATTATCTAGTACTTTTATTTATTCAGCGGAAATCGAGATATTTTTTATACTGAAGGGTAATGTATAGTAAACTTTGTTTTTCCTTGTAATTAGTTTGTGAGTTATATATTTTTTTTAATCATGGCTGCGGTTTGTCGCGACATGTCTATTTTGTCGATTTCTATATGTTCCGTTCCCGCCGTCTAGTAAAACACGAGTGAGATCTACAACAGCATTATCAACCCTGAAGAAAGTTGTCATCGTTTTCCCGGCTTTAAACACATTCTTTGCAGGTAAGCATTGGGTATCGCTTAGTCTATAAAATAGTAATCACTTTGAGCAATAACATTTAAGCGGCTATGCGAAATTCGGTGCGTTTTCCCGGCTGAAAAGTGCACGAGCCAAGCGTAGCTTACAGTAATTTAAAACTTGTTTCGATGAAAAACTTGATACAATTATGAATTGTGCAAAAAAAATAACTGTATTTTGTACATAATCAATTTGTTTCAGAAAATAATCTAACCACTAATCGCCTATTTCCATGCCAGTGACGTTCATCAGCTAATACTGTGTTTGTGTGTTGAATTTATCCGTTGAAATTGATAATTTCTAGTATATATTTTCAAGAGATAAAACGAATTGATACTTAATGCTCAAAACGACAATATTGAGACCACATTTTTTCTCGAATACTTTTCATATTTATTTAGTCATGGACAACAATTTCAATTACTTGCTATAAATACTTGAATTGGTGCTCCCTCGAATAAGCGCCCCGTTCGGATATATGCAGCATTCTTATCGCCCCGTGCCCCGCCCCATAGTTTTTTTTCCTTTTTTTTTTGGTCACAATATCAATACAAAAAAACAAAGTTAGAAGACCAGTGGAGGCTTAACGAGGGGTAGAGGAATGATAGAAGGTCAACGACTTACATGCTACTCTCAATGCACGCGTGCGCTGAAGTCAACCGCGAGATGCAAGAGCTGACAGTTGTCAACTATAACTCCGGCGAACAAAATAAAGACATGCCAAGGTCAAGAAAAGAGCGCGACGTCAAAGATACGCTAACTATCCTGTCCGCTCTTCAAGATCGCAGTCCCTTTTCAGAAGACCCGCACTTGAGAAACATCATGAATGGAGCCGACACGGGGACAGTTCCGTCAATGTCGATAACGCTCGTGAAATTGGAGAGAAGATCATTGCATCCATGGCTGGATGGTCAGCTACAGAGTACTCGTTCAAGAGAAGTGAGCAGGCCATTACTCTCGCATCGAAGTCGGCTGTCAAGATTGGCAATGAACAAGTAGAGGTCGACCCCCAGCTCCTATTCCAGCGTTTGATCTTGGCGTCTAACAGCTGCGAAGATCTCCCTGCAATATTTCGCTACGAGTTGAGCAGTTATCCGACATCGCTATTCGATTCATCGCTGATGCTACGGCAGGTCAATAAGCCCGCTCTGGCCGATGCTATTTGGTCCAAGCTCTCTCCAGACGTAATTACCGAGAAAGCGCCACGTGATACTGATGTACAGTACGTGTTAGACGGTGGAGCACTTCTGCACAGAGTGGTTTGGCCTTCTCTGGGGTCCGCGACTTACAAAGAAGTTTGTAGTCTTTACTGTAGCTATGTTACTAAGAAGTATAAAAGGCCAATCGCTGTCTTTCACGAGTATGACCAGAGCATGTCAACGAAGCACATGACGCAACAGAGGAGATTAGCGGGCAAGGTTGGGACTACTGTAACGTTTGAGGAAGACATGAAGATCACTATGAAGAAGGACGTGTTCCTGTCCAATACCGTACCAAGAACAAGCAGCGGTTCTTAACCATGTTGAGCGACAGTCTATGCCACAGCCAGTGTGAGACGCGCCATGCAGAAAGCGATGCCGATCTCCTTATTGTCAAGACAGCTGTAGAGTCCGCGCAAATAAGAACGACCATACTCGTTGGAGACGATATAGACCTCCTTATCCTTCTTTTGTTTTACGCCGATCCTGATGGCTATGACCTGTTCTTTATTCCTGAGCCCAAGACCAATTCCTTACGTCGTCGTGTATAGAACACTAAGAGCAACAAGTCCAGCTAGGGAAAGAGGTTTGCCGTAACATCCTTTTCATCACGATGTTCTCGGCTGCGACACCACATCTCGCGCACATGGAATCGGGAAAGGATCGGCCCTGAAGTTTATCACGTCCGCTCATTTCCGCGAGCAAGTGGAGGTGTTTAATGGCATTGCAACAAAAGAGGCTATCGAAACGGCAGGGCATAATGCTCTAGTGATCTTATATAACGGGAAGCCAGGAAGCCAGCTCGATGACATCCGGTATCAACGCTACAAAGAAATACTGGCAACAAGAACAACCCAGATTCAACCTAACAGCCTCCCACCCACATCGGCTGCAGTGAAATACCACAGTTACCGGATGTACGCCCACATCCTGCAATGGAAAGGGCAGGACGTGGATGTTGAAGAGTGGGGCTGGAAGGTGATAGACGGACAGGTTATCCCGGTGATGACCGATATGCCACCAGCTCCAGAGAGCCTACTGCAAATAGTGAGGTGCAACTTTGCATCCGGATGTAGCACGATGCGATGTTCCTGCCGCAAGCACAGCCTAGAATGTTCGCCGGTTTGTGGCCAGTGCAAAGGCTCTAGCTGCACAAACTCCTCTGTCCTGACTGAAGAAAATGACAGTGACGACGAGTAGAAGTCTGTGAAGCCTCCGTATCACGATTCTCAAAATGTGACGTTTTTCTCATATTTTACTAGTATCACAACCGAAAATAAATGTGGTACATTTTGCACGTATGCATATTCATGAAATTGTCATGAGTCTGATGTTTGTTGATGCACCATGACCACAAGTTAATCATAATAATAAAACAAACAATTATTATATTATTAATGTATTTTGAGTCCCTGTAACTTGGCTGAGTCTCCCAATGCCCGACATTCTCTTATTAAAATTTCCGGCCAAAAATTGCTGTTCTACATCTCCCGAACCAGGCTAAGTTTAGATCGAGCTAACCCCGTAGTAAACAAAATAGACCGATGTAGCGTACTGCTAAATACAGGAAATCAACCGTAATTGAGATATGCAAATTTGTGTGTTTTGAATGGCCCGCTTGCACTTTTCAAATTGCCATTTTACTGACTAATTTGATTTTGACTTTATCGAAGGCAATAGAAGAACTATGTTGCTCACCATGTTGATAAGAGGAGTGAACTTGTTCTTTTGAAAATAGAGTCATTATCTCCGGTCCAAACTATCGAACCAAACGCTCAGCAGTGTCCGACTCTAATCACTTAAACCTAGTGGGTCCCTCCATCTCCCCCTCCTTTTTTTCCTTCTCCTCCTCTCCCCTCTCCCCTCTCCCTTTTTGACCTCGCCCCATTCTTCCCTCGTTCAAATATAGCGCTGCTCCCGAATAAGCCTTTTCAATAAAATGATGCATCATGGGTAATCAAGACCAACATGATGGAAAATTAGTGTTTGTATGAGAATCTGATATAAAATAATTTCCATAAAATGTCAATTCTGTGAAATTCATCAATGGTAAACTTAAAGTTACTAGGCAAAACATTTTGCTGATAACATTTGAGTGGTGTAGCTTTACTAGAAAGAGAGGCAACCGTATTTTCCCGTTTCCATACATGAATTGGTATTTTTTACACAGAAATGTATAGAAAATAAAAAGTGTAACTGCTCGCTTTCTACTAATTATAAACCGCTGAAATTTGATCAGTAAAATATTTTGCCTAGTATCTTAAGTTTACAATTGATGAATTTCACAGAACTGAAATTTTATGGAAATTATTTGACATCAGATTCTCATACAGACACTGTAGTTTCATTATGTTGGTCCTGATTACCCATGATGCACCATTTTCTTGAAAAGGCTAATAGAATGCCTGCATTCAGTGCTTGTGACGCATAGAATCATGAACTTTACGTGATCCTCGAGTTACAAAACATATTTTGTAGGGTAAATCGCTGTCAGTTTTAGTAAGCTTCACGTCGAAACAGGAGACTAATAAGGAGCACTGAAGGAATTGGGTAAAATACACAAACGATGACGATCAAAATTTGGCATTACAATCGCTGTGGTAGCAAGCAATCGAGACTTCATTTTAAAATTACGCAACTGAGTAAATTGTCACTACGCCCTCGTTCACACTGCGATGAGGCAAAGAGAGGAGGAGAGCATCAATACATGGTTTTGCACAGGTAGCCCAAGCTTGGGATCTGTATAATATTTAACAGCATGCTCCGGTCAAACGATTTCAACATCGGTACAACATCGCTCCAACATCAGTGCAACATCGGTACAACATCGGTACAACATCGGTTCAACATCAGCGCAACATCGGTGCAACATCGGTACAACATCGATGCAACATCGGTGCAACATCGGTACAACATCGGTGAAACATCGGTACAACATTTGTTGAAGCTGATCTTGAAACCGTTTCAAATGGCATGTAAACGAAGTTAAACTCTCCAACATGATTTCAATATTTTTCAACACCTTTCAACAATGTTTTCAGGCCATTTCAAACGGTTTCAAGATCGGGAGTCAACATTTCAAATGTTGATCATGAACCGATGTTGAAACCGTTTGACCTCAGTAGACTTAGTACCATTTATACTATCCGAATCAAACTTTAAAGTTAACGTGGAACACTAACCGACTGCACTTTTTCTTAAAACCTGTTTATAAAGATTTCAAGTTTAAAAGTTAGAATACAAACAGAATTGTTCAGTAGGCGGCGTGGCGACGGGTTTATATTCATGGCCGTCGCGTGATTGAAGCGAATGGGTTTATATTTATGGCCGTCGCGTGATTGAAGCGAATGTAGGCGAGTGTTTCATTAATTAATTGACTATGTAGTGAATAGAACGATCCTGCTGTTCACCGATGGATCAGATGAAATGGCAATGATCAATCGATCAAAGGCAGGATCGTTCTATTCAATACATAGTCAATTAATTAACTAAACACTCGCCTGTATTCACTCGTATCACGCGATGGCCATGTCGATTTCCCACGCGACCAAGCCTCTCACTGAGAAGTTTCAGAACGAGTTACATTTAGACGGGGAAAAACAAAGTATTCTCCTGGAACTCAACACGACCGCCACGTGATAACGGCGAATGGCTCCACAAAATGATTCGCAAATGTTAGACTGCGTGGCAGCGAAAGGGAAAAGGAGAGGAGAGGGGAGGGAAAAGACTGATAGGAAAGGTGGCCCCCTCCCCCCACCCCACCCGCTCTCCTTTCTTCCTTTCCCTCCCCTCCGCTCGCCCTTTGCGCAGCTACGCAAATGTAAGGTATGTACACGTCCATACACAGTTTAGGCTCGAACTTTTCATGTGGTGCACTCTACTTAAATGAGCTTCAACAACAGCGTTAGCTCATTAGCATTGACCAGGAATGGCGGACATTGCGCCCGTGTAATATCAGCGGATTTGCCTGTGATATTAGAGAGCTTAAGCACCAGACGTTCGTGAGTCACCGACGGCGGCAACCGGAAGTTTTAATTTCTTTCTTGGCGCATTTTGACATCAGCACGTGCTTAACTTGACGTTACAAACGTCCTGTCTGTGCTGATCGGCCAGAAACGTGTCCCAGGTTTATAATAAGATTTTACCGCCGTTTTCAATACAGTCTTCCCTCGGTCTTGTGACGTCCGTAATGTCAATAGGAAAAATGCCACAGCTTCCTGTTCAAAGCAGCCCCTATCCTCCTCCGCAGGCGCCTCTGATCTAATTTTCGAAGAAATTAGATTATGGGCTCCCTGAGGCAGGTGAAGAAAACTCCCTGAGAGGGATATTGGAGTCACAGGTAGCCCAATTCAAGATTTTTCCACCGTTTCCGGATCAGTTAGAGATGGCTGCGGAGGAGGTTCGGGCAGCCCCTATATTATAACGAATTTAACTTCGTATCGTTCGTACGTCTATACGATTCCTAACCGGTAAATAGAGATGGGTAAGTAAGGCCTTGCGCAGTTAGTAGGCGTTGTGCCTATCAACTGTACGTGCTTTTATTTGCGTTCAAATAAATGCAAGATTTGTGTTTCACGTGTGTCGCTTTGAAAGAAGAAAATCTATGTAATTTTGGTTAAATTTGAGTACCGTGCAGATAAGAATGCGTTTAGAAGGTCGTCAGACATTTAGAAACAAAGACAGCGGCTCGTGTATATTAGAGATTCTGGCATTTTCCGAACCGGAAGTAATGAAGTGTTGTACGCTGACCAACATGACTGATTAACTGCCTTGATTATAAACCACCCTTAATCAAGGCTAAACTGCCCAGGCATCGACATAGACATTAAAGGTAATTACTACAAGGGAAAGCGAAGGTTTTTGAAACATTTTATTAGATTTAATTATAAGAGCATTGCAGCGATAACAGTGAAATTTTCATACATTCTCTTGCACTGATAATCGCTTATACAGATCGTAAGCTTGTTATTTTGCCTCCACTACACAATAAAACAGACGATAGTTAGACACTTGGACATGGCGGTCAGCCAAGCTCGACATGATGGATATATATTTCCATCTCTTTTTTACATCAAGTATTTTTCTATGCAGCGCTGCCGGACACGTAAACCCTAAACCACTTTGTGGGAAAAAACTGGACCGTGTACCCCCGACTAATGCAGTGCTGTCACCTTTGGGGTTTTAAGGTTCTTACTTATTTTAGTTTCCATAACTGAAAATAAAATGTTACAGGCTGGTGCAAGGCGCCGTAGACTGATTCAAATTCCTAACGGTCACCTCAGTTATTGCAACTGTAGATTACCCATAATTCTCTATACCTCTCTCCCCAGGCTTCTGTTCCATGCCAGCGAAATAACAATTTATGTCAATTGCGTACCTTAACTGGCATAAATTACATTTTGAACTACCTGTGAAGCATAACAGTTTCTACGTAAATTGAAACCGAATGAATGGATCAGAAATACTTAAGAAGTTACATTGAGCAAATAATGTCCAACTGATTTAAAATTAAAAACACTCGCTGAAATGTCACCGGCCGTATCTACAATGCATTAATTGAACGCCTTTCTCAGCTAAAATAAACATAGCCAGTTAGATTCTCCCTCCGTCTCAACGCCTCGCAGCACTAGTTCGTCACTCTTTTCATCGTAATCAGGATTTCTTCGTAAGTTGTCATGCATTATTTTAAACCTCTGGCAAGCTGATATGCAGTAACTCCAGTTAACTCGTAACATGTTTCGAATTCAAGCACGCCTTTCAAGGGACACAAGCTTGAACGCCGCTGAAACGCATTAAGTTTCAACCCAGAACTAAGGCGACAGCTGACAGCCAGTTTTGTATAAGGACAGAAAGCGGATGTAATGCTAAGAACTGACACGTTCGTCATTCTACGTACAAATATTTATGCTTTGTTGTCATTACTCGTGAGAAAAACCTTTTAGCAATAGAAGTCAGTTTGCCTTGGTTTTGTGCCGGAAACTTTCATATTGCAAACATGGACGTTTTTAGATGAAAGGGCTTATAATGATGTACACAGTTTAAAAGGCCGCTGTCAATTCCCCAAAGATAACTGAAAACTGAAGATGAAAATAACTATTCAAATTAGTGGATTTTTTTTTCCAGTTATATAGCAAAACGTCTGAGTCAATTCGAATGGATGAACCATGATTCTATTACTTTAGAGAGAAACTCAAAGCCAATGACGCAAATTCAGTTCACTGTCGGTACCCGAAACAAAGTTACAAAAACACGGTTTCGTAATCTACTTAAATATTTGCCGTCTTTAACAAAGCAGTTCGAAAACGCGTACATCAGGACATTCAGGACAGTCTCACGGTGTTATTTTGTAGTTTTGGTTTCGAGACTTAAAGGTTCTGAATTCGTTTGACAGTGCTCCGGCCTTTGGGATGTTCGTCCGACTCCACAACGATCCTAGTAATAACATCTCGTTTCAACCTGTGTGAGTAGTTTACAGTAGACTTACAGTGTAACAGAATCATAGTCCCCTCTCCTCCCCTCGCTTTCCACCATCCAAACTATCGGACAATGGCTAGATTGCCACGATCCAACTTTGCTCTATCCGAACATTGTTCGATAGTTTGTCATAACATGTTGGATGATGTTGGATCAATATTCTTTACTTGATCAAATGTTGGATGAAGTTTACTTTAGTGTTTGATCAAATGTTGGACAGGGTTTTGCCGCCACCCTAATATTTTCATCCAACAAAGTTGGATCGTGAAATCCAACAATGATTTATTTATGTTAAGCTGCTGTTATAATGCTGGTTTTGTTTTATCTATTCTCGTACTTAGAGTTGAATTCCTTTGTTCCAACACATGTTAGAGTGGTTGACATTCGGTTTTACACTGGTCAGCGCTTACTTGGACTTGGTAACCTAACTTCACATAAGATTAAAGTTGCTTTGTTCCAACTGCCTCACTGGTTAGCTCAGTTGGTAGAGCACGGTCTAGAGTGCGTGAGGTCAGGGGTTCGAATCCCGGCCGCATCCTTGGGCAGGGACGTATAAACCGTTGGCCTTGTCTCCTTCCTCTTCTAATCTATACGAGGGGGAAAGAACCTGTTATGTTATTTCGAGAAAGAGTAGGGGATTATCTCCCGACACAACAGCCTGGTATTCTGAGGTGCTAACAATCTAAACAATCACTCATGCTTGTAAAGTGCACGGCAGCACATTGCGCCACAATAGCAGTCCGTATCACAAAAATAACCTTGTGAAGCGCATTTGGATATATTCATATAGAATTTGCGCTATATAAATGAATACCTTTTTTTTTTACATTCGGTTTTACATACTTGGTATCCTAACTTCACATAAGATTAAAGAGCAAGTACTTAGCGTCATAAAACAGCATGACCCTTTTTGCCCCAAATTCTATTTATAACATACAGACTTCAGGTCTAAATTAGCTTTATTCTAGAGGCAGGAGCAGTAATCAGTTAAACTAGTAAGAATAAAAGCTACCCGAATTGCGGGACTGTTGAACCCTCAGTACAATGATTGTAGTAGTTTTCTCTTGGGAGCTGAAGGAGATGAATGATATTATAATCTACGTCACAGGTCTACGACAACTGAACCGAAATTAGGGATTAAATGTCAGAAATTGTACAAAATCTGCAAGATTAATATCTTTTGTGAGAAACAAACACAACAGTACAATATTTTGTTCCCTTTTTTGATTGACACGATACTTGCACTTCAAGTAATCATGATTCGTGTAAGAAGTACGGCACCGAACGGCATTCAGGAGTTAATTTGTATTGTGTTAATTTTGTATTGTGAAAATTCTCGATCTCATAAAGTGAAACATGAGGTTACTAGGAAGACGTCTAATTTCCTCCAATTTTTTCAAAATATTAAACCTACGATTTGCACTGCGGTTCCAAATGTCGTTTATAAAGCAAATCCTACGTTCGGAACCTTATCGATCGTGCCTGCGTAGCTATTGTTTTTGGCTGTTTGGCAGAGAATTGGTTCATAAAAATGGAATGAAACTAAGACTTTTTATTACTTTTATTTCAGAACTGATTCATAATTACCACCTAGTATTTTCGTAGTCTAAAACACAAACAAATCCCATGTGAGGAAGGCTCAATGCCACAGAACAATGATATTTATCGTACTTTTTACACGAATTCCAAGAATTGATGGGTTGCACGTTACGTCATCGCCGCCATGTTGGTGGAAGTTAACAAAGGATTCCTCGTTAGCTTCTTTTGTTAGTTCCACCAACATGGCCGCCACGGCTTTGTTATTTGAATCTCTGGGGATTGGTTGCAACCCAAGAATACTTATATCAATAAACTGATCACTTTAAAGTGCAAGCCATCATGTCAAAAAAATAAAATTTAAATAGTACCTTTGTGTTTGTTTCTCACAAAAAGGTATTAATCTTGCAGATTTTGTAACATTTCTGGCATTTAATCCCTAATTTTGGTTACTTTTCGTGGATCCTGTGACATCATAAGATAAATCAATTCCCTCCCTAGAGAAAAAATTCTACAATAAAATCCCGTAGGTTTTCTTCGTGACATCACAAGATGAATCAATCCCGCAAATCGGATAGAGTTGATTCTAGTTTAATTTCAGCTCCTGCCTCTCAAAGAAAACTAAGTTAGACAACTAAAGTATATCAGAAATATAATTTGGGGCAAAAAGAGTTCATGTTGTTTTATGACGCTACTTGCACTTTAAAAGTAAATCAGGTATAGTTTGTCTTCAGTTGTTAACGGTATGATTTTATTTTGTTTCCAATTTTCTCCCTTATTCTTTGGTTCGTAAACTTGTCACAGCTCGGAATTTTGTACATAAGATTGATGTTGGTAACACTCAGGTCCGTTTTAATAAGAGTTACATATCATAATTATATCATTATTACGAATAATTACTAGATATATATATATATTTATTATTATCTATTTTTAATTTTACAATTTTAAAATATAAAACAAAATCATAATTGAGACGAGATAAAATTATAAAGTAACCGATCCATGCCAAAAAGCCTGTCAAACTGAGTCTTTTAAAATTCATTCACCGGAAGCCAAACGTTAATCGGCTTCTCCCCCTCCCCCACAGGCCTTCCTTGTCCGATGACATACCGCTGATTCCATTTCAGTACGTAACCGCTATCGACCAATTTTTTTGTTTCAGACTGGACTATGTCATGTAACTACCTATACCAGATATCTGTTCGTACATCGTTCAACCATATTCAGGCTTCTGTCTAAGTGATTGTGCCATCAAAAGGTAAGTCGTCAAGAAAGGTTTTCATCATTTCGCAGACTTTGAAAATAATTATGAATGAAACGTTAGCCTAGCGGTCGTAACTCCCAAAGTACCATAAGATATCACATTATTCACCAAATCATAATCTATAATCTAGTTCGAAACAATAATATCAATAGAAAGGAAGTAAATGCACGACATAATAAAGCACTAACAATCGCAAGCGGTTAACCTTCCTGGCTAACGACGCCAAAAACCTCGAAACAAACATGCCCGTGACTGAGAGCTTCAGCTTCCACCTCGGCAGTCGACTCAAACTGAGTAAATTCGGACATCAAATTTCGGTGACTCAAGTGTTCAACTTGAGCGGCGCCGCTGGCTTAACATTGCAATTGAGGCCAAATCACTTTAGAGAGGGTCCTGAAGGGTAAAATGGGAGCTGGGATTTTCCTCTTTTTGGGCTGGGAAAATGGGATTCGTGCACTGGGACTGGGATTTTACCACTGGGAATGGGACAAACACTTTGGAAAATGGGAATGGGATTCTCTTCTTTGTGAGACTTGCTAGTCTCTGACTCTATAATTTCACACAAATACTCGAATTAGCCCACTTTGATGACACAAATACTCGAATTAGCCCACTTTGATGACACAAATACTCGAATTAGCCCACTTTGATGACTGGGATTTGGATCAAAATTGGGCTGGGAACTGGGATTTAGGACCCCCCTTCAGGACCCTCTTTAGAGGAACAACGAGGAAGTCCAGAAGCAATCAAAACAATGGTAGTCATGAAAGGGAAAATGGTTCAGCAGGAAAGCTTTTCACAAACCGAAATAACGTCATTATCCGTCAGTGATAAACTCCCTTTGAAGCTAGTATAATCTCCATACAAATGGCTGTAGATTAGCGTGAACTGCTCAACTGAGTCGACATCAATTCTCGTGACACGTTTGATCATAATTAACCCCCTGCAAAAAAAAATCTGGATTCAATTACTTGAAGTATATTAAATATTGCGTGCTAAACTCTAGCCGGAGCTTGTTGATGGCTTCAGTTCCCCGCTGAACTAGGTACGTAACTTGCTAAACATCTTATCATTTGATTGTAAGTGTTTTGAGATTGTTCACATGAATCTTCGATTGGATTTTCATAGTTTTACCAAGTCTTTAAATGACTAACTAACGAATTGTTCTAAAATTTATGCAACGATGCCTTGAGTCAGGCTACAACGATTCCCTCTCAAGTTTGCAATTTTTCAACTAATCAGTTATGCAGCGAGTTGCTTCCTTTACATTTTAAATCTGATACGCTATGCCGCCGTTTTTAACGTTCTCAGTTTTGCACTTTTTAGTTCTTAGTCAGTTGTGAACTTAGTTAAACAGCCAGGTCTTTTTGGTAGTTAAAATGGCCATGATATCACCAGCGAATGATTCAGATTGTACCAACCCGGAAATATATCTACCTCATCGATTGTTACATCGTTTTAGTACGAAACTTTCGAAACATAACGAGCCAGAGGCTCTTGGATACCAATTAAAATTGGCTGGAATACGTCGAATTGTTAAGATTCCTTTCTAGAAATCCAATTATGACTGTCAACCCAGTTACTAAAAGAGTCAACAGATTAGTTTGTATCATTTGCTATTTCCGTCATCAATCCAAGAACAAAACGCTACGACATCTGCGGGAAAGTATAATTTTCTACAAAACTGTCGGCTTGTTTACAATGTAATACAAATCAGCGGTTAGTACCGAGCCAGGGCTGTGCGAATATCGTAGGTGCTGGGTCTCGCTCTTTGTTGACATTTGTCGCATGCATACACGGTAAATGTTTCCCAAAACATGGTCTTCAAGTCTGTTGGAGATATTCTGAACGAGAAAGTCAAATGAATAAATGTCGCTCGCACAGCACAGTTTACTCTGATGCTAAGTGCAAAGTCGGAAAGTACGTAAGCAAAATTACTAGTAACCGAGTATGAACCACGAGTGATGAAATATATTGACGTTGACTTCGAAGAAATAAATACATGTATAAGCTTTTATATTGGTTAAATTTGCCGGCATTTAAATATTCCATTTATTCAATAACATCAGTTCAAAGATATTTCAGTCATTACCTCACCTGACTCTGCCAATTGCACTATCCTGCCGAACGCCATAATCTCGAATGTAACTTCCATAAGCTTGTTATGTCCTCTCAGATACTTCAATACATCAGAGGAGCAACATAAATCAATGTCCAGTGGAAGAGAGAATTAATAAGCCAAAAGAGGCTATATTTGTGCCTAGCAGCGTTAAAATTAATATGCTGTAGTTAGGATTAAATACCATTAAAATGAGAGTGAGACACTTTGCCAGACATTCAGCTACAGGAAACAATATAGAGTTATACCTATATATATTTTATGCTAGAGGATTTTAAGATACATGCAGATTGAGAGTTATACATTTACCTCCTGTGCTCTCAGGCATAAAGCCAGGACACAATGCCAGCCAAATTACATCAGCCAGCTAGAGGAAAATTAAGATACAGATTGAGAGTTATACCTCCTGTGCTCTCAGGCATAAAGCCAGGACACAATGCCAGCCAAAGTACATCAGCCAGCTAAAGGCAAATTAAGATACAGATTGAGAGTTATACCTCCTGTGCTCTCAGGCATAAAGCCAGGACACAATGCCAGCCAAATTATATCAGCCAGCTAGAGGAAAATTAAGATACAGATTGAGAGTTATACCTCCTGTGCTCTCAGGCATAAAGCCAGGACACAATGCCAGCCAAAGTACATCAGCCAGCTAAAGGCAAATTAAGATACAGATTGAGAGTTATACCTCCTGTGCTCTCAGGCATAAAGCCAGGACACAATGCCAGCCAAATTATATCAGCCAGCTAGAGGAAAATTAAGATACAGATTGAGAGTTATACCTCCTGTGCTCTCAGGCATAAAGCCAGGACACAATGCCAGCCAAAGTACATCAGCCAGCTAGAGGAAAAGATACAGATTGAGAGTTAAACGTACCTCCTGTGCTCTCAGGCATAAAGCCAGGACACAATGCCAGCCAAAGTACGTCAGCCAGCTAGAGGAAAAGATACAGATTGAGAGTTACACCTCCTGTGCTCTCAGGCATAAAGCCAGGACACAATGCCAGCCAAAGTACATCAGCCAGCTAGAGGAAAAGATACAGATTGAGAGTTATACCTCCTGTGCTTTCAGGCATAAAGCCAGGACACAATGCCAGCCAAAGTACATCAGCCAGCTAGAGGAAAAGATACAGATTGAGAGTTATACCTCCTGTGCTCTCAGGCATAAAGCCAGGACACAATGCCAGCCAAATTACATCAGCCAGCTAGAGGAAAATTAGGATACAGATTCAGATTGAGAGTTATACTCGCCTCGATCCTGTGCTCCCAGGCATAAAGCCAGGACACAATGCCAGCCAAATATCACCCAGTTCAGAGTTGAGAAAGGGTCAATTAAATATGCTGTTATTATTTACCTCTCAGGAAACCGATAATGATAGAATTATATTATGTCACTTGAGCAAAGGTCACTTAGGCTTGTCCAAATATCCTCGCTGGCATCCAATTGTGACTGTGAGAATTAGCTGATGCAGTGTACGTCGGACTAGGTAAACAAGGCCGGATAGGAGTGGAAGTTTGCTGGACCAGAGTAGGAGGCGGTGAATCAATCGAAGAAAGAAGAACCAACGGCATTGACGACTGTTTTCCACATTCTCTAACTCCCTGTTGATTAGCTTCGAGCAA
This sequence comes from Actinernus sp. WN-2022, assembly GCA_030867875.1. Classification (NCBI taxonomy): domain Eukaryota; kingdom Metazoa; phylum Cnidaria; class Anthozoa; order Actiniaria; family Actinernidae; genus Actinernus; species Actinernus sp. WN-2022. The sequence continues at coordinate 26,045,737 of JAOWCC010001368.1, read as the reverse complement.
TTGTTTTTCCAGCCACAGTACAATTTTCTTCGAGTTGTCGATGCCGTACGAGTCGGGTGAATTTGGCGGGCTTTTTTCGGCGCCAAGAATTACATCACGATTTGAACACTAGTTCTCTAAAGCTTTCAAAATCATCAGAATGAAACAAAAACCCAGCGAAAGAGAGAAGGGAGCACTCCAAATGTTAACCCGAGGAAAACATCGCTTTATCTGTACTTTTTCAGGCCAAGTACACGTTGAGTATGTTCCGCGCCATTTTCGTCTTTGGCATCTGAGAATTCGCTTTTGAATTTCTAAGGTAAAGAACCAGCTTCTGAGAAATACTTGCGTGGCTCTCTGCCACACAACTCCTTAGTTAGAAGAAACCAGCGCTCCGAAGGGCACACACTATAAATGATCGGATATTCGGATACTGTGTTGTTATCCACAAAAACAACTGTCAGATTGTTTGCGTGTGGATATGTACAGAAGCATCCTGTACACTGGTGACAGCCCCCAGCTCGATCGCTGATAGATTTGTACTTTTCAAAAACCACAACTTGGATTCATATTTCGCTCCTGACGTCACTGACATAGCAACCCCAACCCCCAGCAAAGACATTTCTAAAGTGCGTCTGGCTCGTTATGTGATAGCTGAACAATGTTCAGAAACATCGTTCGTGTTTGGAGGGTTTTATTTTCTCTCTTAAGTCGCAGTATTTTTTCGGTATCCACAATATTTTGGATTCATGATGATCCAAATTTACGTGGTCGATCGAGTTCATCGATATATCTCTTCGTTACGCTAAGACTTGAACGGTCACTGAATATCTTTAACAGTCCATCTGGTAATTGTTGTGTTATATCGTTGTGTGTGTGCCGAGTTTTGTTAATTTTTCTTTTCTTTTCTTGTGCTAGCTTTTTATTCTTCATTACATTATTGGTATCATTAAGCGAGAACTCATATTAATCTTCAGCATTTAGTAACCGTTAATATATAAATAGTAACAATATCACTTACAACGCCTGCAGACGTTTTGGCAATTTGCTTAGCCCAAAGGTTACAAAGACCATCTCGGAGACCGCAATTAATAATTCGAGTGGAACCGATTATGTACAAGCACATTTCCGCTCAGAAAATCTTGGAAAAATTACTCAGTGCGAATAAAGCAAACGAATGAAAGCGCAAACCGAATAAATTATAAAATAAATGGATATAGTACTTAGTTGTGTGTATACTGCACTTGGGTGCGTTGAGTGATAGATTGATAAATGCGTGTTGCACAAGATAAGAAACTCTATATGTAATCATACAACGGGCAACAGCGATCTGTTATCGATATCGAACGCTGACCATAGTAACGATGACGGGGGCCTTGAATTTTCATTCACATAAAAAAAAGCCGTATTGACTAACCCAGCAGAAGCACCTTTTTTCAATAACACATATATACTGTTATTTTATCGTATAAGCGGGCCCAGCATGCTTTGGTGGTATTCCTCAGGGGCGGCCTTCACCTCCTCGGAACTTGGAATAGTACTGGCTATCCAAACAATAGCCTACCTGAAACAGTACAAACCCTAACCCTAAAACAATGACATTCTTTGTCAGTACAATCCAAATGGGTTCCAATTGAGAGTTGAACGCCTCCTGATTGGTCGATCTGAATACGAGAGCGCAGTCTTCGGAGACGGTAAGCAACAAAGATGCTTTCATCATAATTTGAGAGGGGTTTTCGATATTATTAATATTTTTCCAAGTTTCAGTGAAAGAAAGTGTCTATAAATCTATGCTGCAATGCACCTGTTCAAAATGAAAAAAATCACAGGGATCCCACTCAAATGTTTTGTATATGATTTACCTGAAGACATACGGGCATAAAGTCAAGTGATAAAAGTCATTGAAAACGAAAACCCTGTGGTTCATTTGCAGGAATTAGACGGTTAAATAAAGACTAAGTGCTTAAGCTGCAAGAGTTAGAGTACAGTATAGTCGTTAAATAATAGTAGGAGAAGTGTATAGGAATATAATAATAATAATAATAATAATAGTTTATTTATTGGCACTTTGATACGTAATGTTGTACATCTGCAGTATGAAGATTGCAATAATAATCGGTAACGATTCGAGTCTATTGAAGATCAATATATTATGTTGTAATCATTTTGTAGGAATCAGTTACTTGGCAAATAATGTTACCACCTATTTTAAATATGTTTTGATCTTTCGTTGCAATTTATGTAATAGAATAAATGTATGTAATCAAACAAAGAGAAGACGAATTCATATTCGAAATATTTTCAACAAACTCGGATCTAGTTTGATTTAGTTTGTTGTGTTTGCCGTGAAAAAGGTTATGAAATTTATCGCCCATTTCATTATTACTACAAATGGTACATTGTTTTCTCTTGGAACGTTAATATATCGTCATTTTGATGAGCGGAAATTCGAAGTTGTCAGTGATTAATTTACGAGTTCTAAAATTTTCGATTAAATCCAAGTATTTCTCAAAACCATACTCATGTTTAATTACAGAATATAGTTCTAGTTTTGAATTTACATTTCAATTTATAATAAAACTTCAATGGCGAACACAGTTACTCCGCTTAAATAATCCTGCTAGATCGTTGACAGTTCACTCGCCTCTCGCTTCGATTCTCGCGCTCGCTTTTTGACCCAGTAATCGCTTATCCAGTGACTCAGCGAGTACGACTTGGAGCAAGTCTATTCACTCAATAGCTTGCCCACAAAAATGAAGATTGGTTCTCGCATGAACTACTTTATGTGAATGAAATCCCATCCCTCACGGAGACGTGGAAAGTGGACAATTTTCAAAAATCTAACACACAAAAACATTCAACCTGCCGATGTGTGAAAAACTTAATCGAAGCAGCGACCGCATATAGAGAGCACGCATTATATCCGTGAAAAAGTATAATCATGACTATTTTGAGCGTAAAAGTATTTGTATCAACTAAATAAATAGCACAACTAATAAATTACTAATTCAAGCATAACGAGCACAGGTTGAAGGTTTTCGCGTGTTAGGCTTTGCAAAGTTCTCCTGTACTTATTGTATTTTGTAATTATGGCTAGCTACAGTTTTATATCGTTGTCCTAGACGTAGTTCTCGTGGTTGTGTAGGAACATTAAATCACATGCCTGACGTGGGTAATTGCACGTTAAATTGCACGAGAAAACCGATATCGGTACATGATTTACCCATAGTGGAATGGTTAGGAAACTCAGGGACCTTCTTTGTTATACGTCTTTGTTAGCTTTTTTTCACTGAACCACTACCGTGCACAAAACACAATAGAAATTCCAACATGTTAATCAATCAGCCAATAGAAACGTGTGAGTTCAGTCGTTCAGGGAACGCTAATGAACTATGATCGTGCACAATCTTTTGTCTTACCCCTTCCAACCTAAATCGCAGTGCCTTTGTTAGCCCTTTTGAAGTTTGCCGGGTTTCCTAACCATTCCACTCTATTAACTATGATTTACCTGAACACATATACCATTATAAAAGTCATTGAAAACAAAAACATTGTGGTTAATTTGCACGAGTTATAGAGGTAAATAAAAAACTTTAAGTGGTTTTAAAATTGCAAGAATCAGAGTCGGGGAACTGATATCGACTTTTAGTGGGAGTAGTGCGACAGGCCTATAATAAACTTCAATGGCGAACATACTTCCATACCTTGAGAATCCGCTCAATTAATCCTGCTAGATCGTTGGAAGTTGACTCAAAAGTACCGCGAACATTAACACCAGGAGCGCTCACTATTTTTCACAGAAAAACCGGTTGGAACACGCCAAATGGAAATTTAAATCCGTTTTAAGTCGATAATATATGCTGGAAACCTGGCTGCAAACGGGACATGGAACGAGTAGGTTAGTGCAAATGGTACACGAATTTTCGGTCATTTCGGTTGGAATGGAAAAAGAGGAAAAAGAGGAAAAAGAGGAAAAAGAGGAAAAGAAAGTAGCTGGCATTAACACCTGCTTTACTTAAAGTGCTTGGTGCCTACGAATCGAAAATTAAGTTGATCTCATTTGAAAATCCTTTCGAATTGAGGAAGGGTGGCGTTTTCCGTTTGTAAATATGTGACGATCATTAACACACGTGACCTACGAACAGCCTTGTAATCTTATCACGGTTATGACTCATGTACACACCTAGATGACCTTATAGTTAAAGACCTCGAACTTCCGGTGTAGATCGCGTAGTCATGTAATTCTTCTTGTATAAAGGAGACCGAACATCTCAATAAAATAAGTTCTGCTTCGTGACTCGGTGTGCATGTACTCGGCACGTTACAAATATCTCATTTCGTTCCAGAGATATTCAGGTTTTTGCAATATGCAAATGTTAGGAACTGTGACGTCATTTGATTGATACAGACTGAAGAATAGAGTGGTAAAGTGATGACGTCACAAAACAAAAAAATTCGCTTTAACAATATTTGAACATCGAGTCTGAAAGACCGCCGTGAAATAACTTTACACAACAAAAATGAGGCAAATTGGTTAAAATGCGGCTGAGATATGAGCAGCTGAATACATAATTTTCTTTAACAAATCACTGTATTTTCAGCTCAGTTCTAAACTTTTAGAACTGAGCTGAAAATACAGTGATTTGTTAAAGAAAATTATGTATTCAGCTGCTCATATCTCAGCCGCATTTTAACCAATTTGCCTCATTTTTGGTGTGCAACATTCTTTTGAGTTGGTCTTTCAATATCGATGGACCAAAATTTAAAATTCAGAAATTAGCAAATTCGTGACGTCACACTTTACCACTCTATATAGGCTGATTATACGGTAATGGGTAATTTATATAACCAATATTTCGGCTGGCACGGCCAACCTTCTTCAGGGTTTACAAGTGAACTGGCAAGAAAACGTTAAAAATTCAAAAGTATGGAATCTGACACTGTGGTGTGAAATTACAAACATGCGGTGATTACATGAGTCATGAGCGTGATGATAGACGGAGGAAAAATACAGGAGTTAAGGAATATGATATAGTAGATATTTACAGCGATTCTTCCTTACTATTAGGTTCTAGTGTTTGACCTTTATCAATAAGATGTGCTTCGCGAGCTTTGAGTACACTATCTCGATTAGAATGAATTAGTTCTAAAGGAATTAATTGCATGTCATTAGGACAGTGATTATTGGTGAGGAAATGTTCTGAGACAGCAGTGGTTTTAGACTGGTTAGAAGGTTTATCAACGGGGCGGCGGTGTTCGTTAAAGCGATCTTTAAAGCGACGTTTCGTTTCTCCGATGTATTGAGCGTTACAGCGTTTGCATTGTACCATGTAAATGAGATTTAAACTTTCTCAAGCATGTTAAGGCATGGTTTGAATATGAAAACGAGGCTACAGCTATTTTGTTGAATAGTCACTTGAATTTGCTCAAATCCTAGAACAATGGTGGTTATAACTAATCTCAACATTTTTACTCATCCTAATAAATATCTATCATGTGACCAACCACGTGATTACAAAATGTTGAAAATTAAACTAAAAACGGGGTTGTACATTGCATATTTTAAGTTTTTGTGTTTATCTGATTACACTTGTGGTTGACTTTAAAGATCAGTTCGGAATGGTTGACCCTGATAGACTGTTAAGGCGAAAATATAGAAAACAGGTCACGTGACCTATTCTTGGAACTAATTTTTATTTCGCCATTTATATCCTCTTCAGTGATAAAAAGTCAACCATTCCGGAAAGATTCTCATTTCCCATAACAAACTTAACATTTCGAAGCGAAAATCTGAAACAAAACAATAACTTCGCCACCCCATTTTGATTTCTTTGTTTTATCAGCCTTAAGGTCACGTGACCTTCAAACACCAAAATCCCAATCCTTTTTAAAAATGTTAATACACACGATTACTGTCTTATTCCAAAGTTATAGGGTATTTCATACATAAATGACAAAGATAGCGAATTTAATTTTGAATGTTTATCAGAACTGCTCAAAAACCGTACTAATCGTATCTGTTTTCACCTTCTCAACATTTTTTCACGATCTATCATATTGTAATCTGTTTTATGACAGCTCAGTATCAAGTTCAAAAATACACGCCAATGTAAATTTTCTTCATTGTACCTGAAGAAGGCTGGTGTGGCCAGCCGAAATATTGTACCACTAAATTCAAAATTCTACGTTGTATCGGTCTTTGCTTCTTCATAGTTATCAAAAACCATGCCTTAACATTCTTGAGTTGCACATGTATAGTACTAAAGAAAACTGATACACATCACTGTGGACATTATGACGTTTCCATGGAAACACTCTTGGCCCCAGCCTCCTTCCAGCATCAGAAGACTCGGAACAACTGAATGTAGTGGGACACACATTGAAATTTTATTTTCAAGTTCAAAGGTGCCGACTGGAAACATAAACTCAAAATGGGGCTGAGTAATATTATTACACGAAAATTTGTGTAATACGGCTGGGAATTTTTACTCGTCAATTTTATTTGTTTCTCGCCTTTCAGGCTGGAAAATAAAACTGACACGTAAAAATACCAAACCGTATTACACAACTATTCGTGAAATTACATGGCTAGATCAGACCAATCAAGATGCAGGCAATTTCGAGCCATTTCTTTATCAGCCAATAAGAATTCGCGATTTGTGAATACATAAGTAGCATCCGCCACCTGATACTTTTGTTTTCCGATAAATTTCGTCCGGTAAGTTACTTTGTTTTCATGTTATTCATAGGATTATAATACAAGCTAAGAAATTTCTGTCATTTCATTGGTTGAAAGCGGTGGTATTTCGGCGTAATTTGTAATACCTACATGTAGGTCTTACAAACCTATTCCATATTTGGTAGATTTTTCCATATTTGGAAATACACAACCAGTGTTTCTTGAAAAGAAAATTGGCGCACATGTTTACCCGGAAGTGCGAAGGGAAAGCTTACAACAGGCAAATATGCAGAACTGACAATATAAATATAAGGAAAAGTTTTCTTTTCTTTCAGATTTTTTTTTATATTTATGCCTTGCTTTTCTGTCTTAGCATGAGTTCGTTGAATTTTGACGAAGCACCGGGGATTGCATCAGAACATTTCTTAGCTTGTATTATAAACATTTAATTAGCCTGCCGGACAGGCGCTTTTCCGGTACGAGCGGATCGGAGCAAGTTCTGATAATCTTACGGAAATTTGAATTCTGACCCTTTTCCGCATGGATTAACATGATTATTAAACATGTCAATCAAACTTTTTGTGTTCGTAACTTTGTCAGTGTGCAATGTTTTGACTACACATCTTAGATAGTTCATTGTTATTACCTTTAGTCTCTACAGTGTGGGATTTATTCACAACCACGGCCTCTATAAGTTGCTCAGTCCCCGCTCAGTTTTTCCTTCATCAGTTCATTTACTCGACCCTGACTGACTCTTTCACTCGAACAGCCTCTGACAGCAGAAGCGAAAATTACTTTAGGGAACTTCGTAATTTCCTTCTGTTCTACGTCTAGATCGTAGAGGGAGACGGCTTTTAAGTCCCAGTGTATTTAGTTTCGATTCACTGATCCTTCACAATGCTGTGCAAAATATAGGACAATGCCGAAGCGCTACGTCCTGCCTGACTCGACTTCCACGGCTAACAGTTGGAAAATAAGGCTTTCACCTGTTGATAAAACCGTCAAAATATATCGCCTAGAAAGTACAAATGTAGACTATTCACTGCCTGCTTTGTTCTTCTAAATACTTTCCTGGATTAACGCTCAACCGCTCGATCACTTCTCTCTTGTCGCCGCCATTTCAGTCATTTCGCAGGAGGAATGTGCGACATTTCGTGACACATGACAGCGATGACAGCTAATTGACCAATCCTATTTCCCGTACAGAATCTGGACGGGAAATGAAAATGTAGAAGGGATGGCTGTAGGCCCTCCTTCTTCTCTCTCGTGCCAGTCTCCTTTTTTCCATTTTCACGCGGCCAAATCATTTTATCACTTCCTTTGCGTTGAAATAACACTGAGGGCCTGTTTCGCAGGCTAACATTTAATAGGGTAGCGTGGTTTATACGTGATATTTGGCATAGATACCAAACGTCGATAGTTTACCCACGAGAGGGTAGGATGGAGGTATTAATTTGACAGCAACTGCTCTCTCGTGGATCTGAAATTTGACATTTTTGAGTTACATTTAAGTAGTGTCGGAACTGAATAACACTCCTCTTATTATAATTTTTGTATGAGAACATCTATGACTTGGACCATAAAGTTAAAATGTCAAAACCCAGGGATATATGCCTGATACCCCTCCCCCTGGGGGAAAATCGCTGTCGCATAACAGTGACGTTGCTAACAAACACGTTTTTCATCACTTTTTGGCTTAGAGCAGTTTTCAGTTGAGTGTAGTAAAACCAAACGCAAATTACGAATAATCACAAGTAACTCATAAAAGGCTTCCCTGTGAGCCAATGACAAACCAAAGCAAAACCAAAAGCAATTTGCGTTTGGTTTAATTTTGATTCTGATTGGTTGGTTTATTTTCTCAGCCAATAGGAGAGCTTAGTAAACGCAAAACCAAAACACTTCCGACACTCAATTGAAACCCGCTCTAGTGGAATACCTGTCTTTGCTCTCCTAATTCACGGAAGAAAAAAAATATCTTCCACATTATGGAAATGCGTATTTCTAGAAAATTTCCTGAATATTTCTGTGATGGATATGGACTGCAAAAACTATGAAATATAAATGTCCAACTTTTTTATATATTTCTCCAGTGTATAAACAAGGCTAAGATTGAAATATCATTTTCAATGCGAAAAACTGAAAACCTTAATTAATTGTTGGACAAATGAGAGCAATTAAATATTCTAATGATCATTGGTCTCGTTAAATAATCGATTTAGATCAATGTTAACTATTGTTCTTAAACGGGAACTGAACCCTAAAATCAACCCAACGTCTATACAAACATATTTGTATTCGAAATAAATAAGTTCTGATATTTTATTTTTCTGCCGTTGGCCGTCTAGGAAGAGAAAATCAGAAAACCTCCCTCACAACCTCCGCTATGTACAGACGGCTCAAGTCTTGTAATTTATGACGTCAGGTACGGGGAATAAATTAGTTTGGCCATGCTGTCCCCGACATTGAAAAGCGGTTCTAATGCTTCTAATTGTGGAGCATTGTGTTTGGTATGTGTGACGTACGATATGGGAAAAATTGCACTAAATTGAGGCGCCACACAATATAGATTTTTCAGCGAAAAATCGGACTTATTTCTCTTCATAGACGCGCAATACAGAAAAAGAAAATAGCAGAACTTATTTCTTTCGAGTACATCTTTGTATAGACGTTGGGGTTGATTTTAGGGTTCAGTTCCCCTTTAATGATCGTCATATTAGTTTACAAGAAATTCATATATTCCACATCGGTCAATTACAAAACAGTTCAGACCGATCAGAAAGCAGCAGCGTTCCTCCGGGAAAATGAGGAAAACCAGATTTCTTCGCGTTCACCAAAAGGTAGAAAATCGATAAATTATTCAGAAAACTGACGAACACTTTGATCATGCAGCCTTTCTCGCAGTGTTTATTTTGAATGTTCTCCGGTCAAAGCCTACGGCTTGTGAGATAAGTGATAATGGCAAACGACAATATGGTCATTGTTTCTTGGTGACCCCTCGTAAAAGAAAATAAATTAAAGCTTCGCACTTATTAAAAACAGCCGGTGAAACAAAGAATGTTTTGACAAAATGAATGCAAAGAAAACTCGTAACTGGCATGCTGAGGTTTGTTGGTGTTGGTTGGATTTGCTGGCACTACTGTCAATTTAAAGTACATTATAACAATGAGCCCAATTTCTTTTTCGTTAAAATCGATTCTACATCAAATAAATAGTTGAATAGTAAAATATTTCTTAAATCTAACTCTGAATTTCTAACGAGACCTGAAACAACCATGGGGGCTGATCAAAGCCAGATCCCGGCTAATCCACAGATCGAATTGGAATTTATCGTGTTGGTTTTTGCGGAGGGAGGAAAACCGGAGAACCCGGAGAAAAACCCTCGGAGCAAGGGCGAGATACCAACAAACTCAACTCACATATGGCGCCGCGTCCGGGAATCGAACCTGGGCCACAGAGGTGAGCGAAGCGCTTTACCACTGCGCCTCCCCGACTCGATCCTAAATTGAGTGTTGCGTCTTTGAGTTATAAAGATTTATATTTCAAGCTAATAATGTGACATGCATCAAACAGGGAATAATTTATTATATAAAAAAACTTGCTGATAGAGATAAATGTCATAAATGACCTTTTATAAACATCTATGTTATATTTGAAGCTTATATATCAGTGATTTTACCAAATATTTTGTCTATATCAGAAGTAAGTTTATTCACAAGGAGAAAGAAATGGCAGTAAATTCCCTGTTTTACATCATGCATTAGCATATTCGAAATATAACCCTTTATAACTGATGCACGAAACACTCCAATCAATAAATATTCGGCGCATGAAATGTTTGACGTTTGAATCGGGCGTTGAGCGTCTTTCAGAAAAATGCATTAAAAAGCTGTTCGATTCCCGGAAGAATAAAACAACTATAGCAGCAGTTGCATTAAACTAAACACACAAGCATTTTTTGTTCGAAAATAATTCCAGGTTTCCATTTTGAAATGTGAGCAATTGCTCTGGCTCATTTTTATTTTAGTAATTAAGAGCAAACGTTTAACTAAATCATATGTAATATATATATATTTCTAAAATTGATCATTTTTATCATAATGCGTTTGCAATATTATCAATTTGTGTTGAAGGCTCGGTGAATCTCTCAAATTTTCTCCCTGAATGACAAACATTTAAAGTGCATGTGAGCACAAATATTTTAGCGTTAAAATCGATTCTACATCAAGTAAGTAAAAAGAAGGAGCCGGCCTGTACCGCGCCTCGAAACGAGCCACAGCATTGGCTTACCCAACAATACAAAACACCCTAACCTTTAGAACGTGCAGTACAAAAACAATAGACCTACAGTATAATGGTGCAATCAGAATACAGGTTTCGAGCGGTACTGTTTACTCAGAAGAAGCTGCGTAATTATATGTTGTTTCAATTGCGTTCTGCGTATGAAAAGTTCAACGCTTGATTATCACTTCTCAGTTAAATATCAATATGAATGATTATATTTTTCCTCGAAAAAAATCAAAGATCCCGTCATGCAACAGTCGGCTGCGCGCGCATGCGAAAAATTCAATTCAACGGAATTGTTCCACTCAAAGGAGCATTTATAAGCTGAGCGCGTGATATTCAGATTTCAGATTTCAGATTTCCAAGCAGAGGCAAGCTCTTAGTAAGACGAACGCGGTACTTTAGTTTTTGCGGTAAGAGATTTCGGAAGATAATCAGTGTCAAGAGAGAAACTGTGGATTCGCGTTAATAAGGTAACAGATTTGCCCAATTTTCTCTTTTTTAAGCCTAAATCTCAGTGTTCAATCGTTTTCTTCAAATATTCTGTTATACGATTCCATTTTATCATGAGTTATTTGGCATGAGATCAACCTGTGTCGGAGCCATTTGTTAAGTGCTTCAGAGAGTCACTCACGGTACATCTCCTGTTGTCATCAATTACCAGCCTGGTTTTCTGTAGAAACTAACACTCATGATTTAACAGCCATATTTTGCAGCAGTCCGTATTTGCATCGGGTTAATTGGACGGGAAATAATATATTTACGGTATATATATATATATATATATATAGGTAGGCATATAAATAGAAGGAAAACTGTGTGTTAGACTCAGTAATGAGCTTTTGTAAATGTAATAAACCATATGATAAACGAGTTACGTTTAATTTCGAGAAAATTGTTATAAAATATAAAATATATAAAAAACGATATGAAAACTATATCTTCCATTGTCTTGTTTTTTTATGTGTTTTTTTTGGCAATATTTATATAATATAACTACATTTAGCTTGGCTGAATGTTTTCCCAATTCAAATCTTTCGAGAATAATATTCTTTGTTCGAAGTATTTCCATATCAATGTACCTTCTAATGCATTTACGAGAAATAAAGGAAACTGACATAGTTTATATATTAGTTTAGTATATATATATATACATATTTTCGGCATCATATTTTCACTTTCACCTTTATTCTGATTATTTATATATAGAGATGGGTTTCTTTTTTATACTGTTTATATATATCACACAAGTGAATAGTGTGGTTTGCTACTCCGTAGGCTAATGTCCTTTGCTCTTCACCTCCACTTCGGTGAGTATTTGTTCGCTTTTAGGTGTAGCACAAAGTATTATTCTTGTGAACATTCGTATGCATAGTTTTCTTTTAGCTATAAAAAGTAAAAGACTTGTCGAATACGTGAAGCAAAGAAAATGACATTTTCGTACACATTTCTTTCAACTTTGAATTCATCACCAACTGCACGACCAACCGACTTTTTCCAACAATTCGATAAGAGGCAAAGTGCTCATTGAACAAAAATCTCACTTCAGCTTGCTTCTCTTAGAAATACTTATAATAAGAAAGTTTCAGAAATTGTATTGAAAAATATACAAGATGTTCGTGGGAATCCACAGTGCGGCCATACAATTTTTCAGTCAGTTCGTGTTCGGCTTTTAGTTTTCAGACTCTACTTTCTGGTTTCGAGTTTTGTCACACCTTTTGTAGTCGGCAACTTTCTATAGATTCAAAAGTGAATAGATGACTTAATGGGCAAGAAAAACGTACATGTTCCTTAATAGTTTTATTTTCGACGCATACTTTCGAGGTAAAACGCGGTCATCGGTAAAAGGGGCATTATCTCAGTGGATTAAAACACGGCTCGTAATTATCTTTTCAATAGTTATCTAACATTCTATCCTAATGAGATAAACTTTCATTCGTGCACTGGCAAAAATATTAATCACTCGGGACATTTCTTTACCTGAGCATAGCCATAGGCAACCCACAATAATGAAGTGAAAACTAGAATGAAACGTGTTTACATATTATTTCAGAAGTGAAAACAAGAATAAAACGTGTTTTACGTACTCTTTGTTAATTTGTCATTTTTTACCCTCCCTCTCCTCTCCCAATACTTTTAAGACTGCTCAATTCACAGAAAAGATCGGCAACTTCAAGCGACTCTTGTGACAAAACAGAAGAGGAAATCGTCTATATCGGAAACTAAATAAAAGCTAAACATACAAAGATAAACCAATGACCAAACCAGTACCCGTCGACGCGATTTTTGTGGACGAAGTTTTCAAGTACATTTGGCTTCACGGATGAGGCTGAGTTAAGGTTGACCCAGCGTGGTCCTGGCACGAGACCAATCACTGTCTTGTTCGTACTGGGGAGACGAAAAGTTGGGTATGTTTATTTGTTCGGTGAAACGACTTTCGTCTCCCCAGTAGGGTAAGACAGTGTTTGGTCTCGTGCCAAGACCGCGCTGTATGGCGCGCCGATCCGGACAAAAATACTTATCTTGAAATATATACAACTTGTTGTGAAATTATAGAACTTGATTGAAAAATATACAACTAGTTAGGATAAATATACGACTTGTTTGTAAAATATACGACTTGTTTGTGAAATATACGACTAGTTTAAAAAATATCTACGGCTTGTTTGAAAATATACGACTTGTTTGTAAAATATACGACTTGTGTCAAAATATAATACTTAGCCCGCGATGATTCGGTCAGCAGACAAACTTCGCATGGAGGAAGCCCGGGTACTAGTAATTTTCCCGCCAAATTGGTCACATCACACCTTCTTTGTGTGTCCTGTATTTATGTCTCCTACATTTATGTCTACATGGCAGAACAAATACTGAACAAACTTGTTGAGGCTGTGAATTCTCTAAGAGAAAACAACAGTATAAACGCTGGTCCACAGAGTCAAGAAAGTGAGTCACCACAAAACAGAGAAGCTGCTTTGAGACAGCTATTTCCTAGTATCCGAGGCCAAGCTTCGTCGTCTTCGTCATCCTCTTCGTCGACGACCAGTTCTTTTAACCCGAAGATCGATTACACAAAGGTTAAACAAAAAGGAGGCTCAACATCCCGTGGAAAGAGAAAGTTAGTGCGGACGAATACCAGCAGTCAGACCAAATCTGTATTGAAGGATGTGATTCTGCTTCCATCTCCCGATATTGAAGAAGTGCCACGAGGGCTTTTTCGAGAATCTCTCTATACGAAATATTACGCAGTGAGTGCAGTCGAAATCGCTGATGACATACCAGAGGAAGAAATTAGAATAAAGTTCAACGATTTGTTTGAGCGAAAGCTTAAAGCCATCGACGAGCCTATAAGTACGAGTTTGTCAGAGCTATTGGAAGTAAAATTATTCAAGTTAAGTCTGGTCCTTTCAATGGAAAAGTTGTTAAATATCTTTCAAAACAAGGTCCAATCTACATTAGGGCTTCTTCTGAAGTTTTTGATCCAAGTTTGAAGAGGTGGTATGGTGGCAATAAAGGAGCTCAGAACGATGAAAGCACTGATGATGAATGTTTGATGCAGCCTTTTTTTACAAATTCCACAAGTGATTCTGAAGAAACTCACTCTAAACCAAAGATCAAGAAACTGGATGACTCACTTTGTGCTACTACAAGTAAAGAATCTGTCGTCACTGACCACTTTCCTGCAAAGTCCAGCTACAGTAACCAGACTTATCAAAAGAAAGAAAAAAGCCAACAGCCACACACTCTGACAGGCTATGACAAGTATATCAATATACTGGATGACGATGACGATGATCCTGAAATCCTTGCAGCTATTCATGCAAGCCTTGAGGATCAAACTGAAAAAAGTCACAGTTCCTTTGAAGTGAAAGCATTGGATGTCATAAAAAGATTCATAGATGATAACCTGGACAACAACAGTGATAACCTGGACAACAACTATGTTAACATTGTAGTTAACAGAAAGAATGTGCTGTCAAGTACCCTCAGAGCAGTCCAAAGATGTAAATTTTCCTATTTAAAACCAGTTCATATCACATTTTCTGGTAAGAAAACCTTAGTAACAGTTTATTTTTAGTTTTATACATAGTTTGCATATTCATACCTAATTGTTATTATTATTATTATTCAGGTGAAGATGGAGTGGATGCAGGTGGACCTAGACGTGAATATTTCCGTCTCCTCATGTTGTCTTTGAAAAACCTTGGTGTTTTTGAAGGTAAAAAAAATATGTTTTATGAGTCATAAGCCAATAGACCTTATGCACACAAGCTGATTTTTAATATCAAAGTGGGATATTTCTCAAGAAAACAGCCTCTTTCACCCGAAAGATCATGTCAAGATTAATTAACATAGATACCATCTTGAGCTTTCATCTTAAACTATTAAAAAAAAAAAAAATGTTAATCTTGACATGGTCTCATGGTAGAGGCTGTTTTCACTAGAAAGATCCAACATTTCTGATATTGAAAATTAGTTCACATGTATAAGGTCTATGAGTAGCATTGTGCACTCAAATTCTTTCAAAATTATGGAGGTTTTACTTCGAAATTTCATTATGTCGTAAGAAATGTTAGTAAGTTTTTGTCTGACTTACACTTCATAGCTTGTTGATTCATGACTCATTTTGTACTTTTTTCTTCAAGGTAAATGGTTTGCTCATGATCTTCAATTACTGCATTCAAAACAATATGAAATGGCAGGAAAACTAGTGTCTTGGAGTATTCTCCAGGGAGGCCCAGGGTTCAAGTCCCTTTCTTCAGATGCATATTTGGTCATCAAAGACCTTCCATTTAACCATGATCAGGCAATAAATGTTGTAACTGACGAGGAGATCAAGAAAGGTCTCAAAGATCTGGAGTCCTGTTCCACCAATGATGAGTTATTGCAATTAAGAATTCTAAAGCTGAATTGATTGCAAATTATGGATATACCCAAATCTACACTTCTGATATCTCCAAGAAAAGTGAAATCCAACACTGCCTTCTCAAACAAGCACTGCTATTTTCAGTACATGCCGAGATTGAACAATTCAAAAATGGCCTGAATTTCATTGGAGGATTTGGTGATACGGTACTAAACAATCCTGACATTTTCAATGCTGTTCTTTCAGAAAGCAGTGAAAAGCTCACTCACGCAAGTTTTAGAAAGCTTTATTTTATTGCATATTCTGAAAGTGGTTCAAACAACAGAGAGAAGGAAGAGAAGACCATGTACTGCTTTGAAGTCTTCCTACAGGACTTGGAGGATGGTGAGATTGACGGCTTGTCTATTGAGGACTTGCTGATATTCATAACAGGAGCTGACCGTGTTCCACCTCTTGGCTTTGATAACCCGATATCAATTGAATTCTACGACATGGAAAAGAATGTCAGGAGGCTGCCGTGGTCATCAACCTGTTCATTGACCCTCAGTCTGCCAAGAGGTCATGATGATTGTTCAGAGTTCACCAACCTGATCCATCATGCAATATTAAATGGAGTTGGCTTTGGAAAATGTTAGCTGTGAAACTTACAATAGGACTCTTTGAAATGTAGCAGCATATTGTCATGTTTTCCCATTGAAGTCTTTCACAACATTTAGTTGTTTTTCATAGCATAGAATTGAATTTTATAGTTAAATTTTAAAGTTACATTTGTTACAGTTATGTCAATCTTATTACATGTATTTTATTACAAAATACTTTTCTTATATAAACCTTTGTTACAGTTACATTGAGTACCAATATTTTGAACTTTCATTGGAATTTTTTTCTTATGTGGTTGGATATAATTATCGGTTGGATAAAATACCTTGTAAAACTCTTTTTGCATTTGAAAACAGAGAAATGCCATGTTCATTATCATCAGAAAGTGGGTTGACTGTATCCAATAAAGTTGAGAACTCATTTTCAGAAAGTTGAATGGTAGATTTGGGCACTTCAACATGGTTAACAGTTTGTAGTTCAGGTAATGGTGCATTATCATCAATCCCATAATTGTTGTCAGCAATGTTTGGGCCCAATACATCTTTGACAGTAGTATAATCAGATAGTGCATTATTGTAAAATCCCTCTGTCCACATCTGAAGAGGCGAATATCCACCCTCACCTGAAACTGGATGATTATTCCACTGCATTACAAACTGGTCTATTGTGTTGTTTAGCTGTGGTAGGTACACATAATGCAATGAATACACATCAATTTCATTACAGGGATCTAACACCTGTGTTTTCTCCAAATAATAGAAAATGTTTTTGTAGTACATTACTACATAATTGTGCACATCACGCCAAAGCCTTTCAATTCGTTGATTATGCACTGATTGTCCAGTTAACATTGGATTGGAATCTACTCCAAATCTAGTCAGCATCTCCCTTGCTATTGCAACATTTTCAGTACCATAGTCTGTTCTCACTCTTCGTGGAAAATGGTAAATCTCAGTAGCTTTTAAAAAGAGTTCAAGAACCGTAGATGCTTCATTATTCGTTGAAGCCTTAAGAAAAACAACAGTTCTTGAATAACCATCAATGGCACCATGGATAACAATTCGCCATCGTATCAGTTTGTGGTGTCCATCAATGTGCCTGAAAGATAAAACATTAAGATATCATTGGCTTATGTTGTCATAATTGCTTTATAAAAGTAAATAAATTGTGTGTATGGCTAAAATTAAGTACATATAACTAATTTGTAATTTTGAAAATCTGGTGTTCATGAATAAAAAAGGTGGTACCCCACACATGAAGCTTAAAGCCCACTTCTGGTATGTGCTTCAATTAATTGATTTAGCAAATACATGTGTGTTCTTACCACAAAGAATTAGGTGTTGGTACAGAGTAAACTCTTCTTCTAGTTACTGTTTTTCTTCTGAGTTCTCTACCGACTGGATCTACCCTCATCATTGATTCCCTAAGCCTCCATCTCTGAATACGAAGTCCTCTTCCTCGAAACCAACCCATCATCATTCTTTCACCTGAATTCGGCGATATATCCAAAACAAATTTCACAAAAAGGTCAATTTCGTCTTCGCTTATTTCAGAAAAAAGCTCAAACGATGAAGGAATGTTGTAAGCTTCTCTTCTGCGTTTCAATGTTTTCTCTGACACACCCAGCATTTTAGCAATAGCAGCCCACGAGAAATGAAGAGATCGCAAGCCTTCTAGCTGTTCTTTGGGAATTACAAGACTTGGACGACCTTTTCTTTGGCACAGAGACTCCGTAGGGCACACATACTGTGTGTTAGTTTGCTGTAATTCATGAAATCGCTCTTCTATTCGGTTATTAATCTTCTGGAATTCCACAACTGCTTGTAGTACATCATCCATAATGTGCGGATATGATTCTAGTGGCCTTGAGACAATAAGGAGTGCAGTGATAAATTGTTTGCAACGATTTTGAAGTAAATTAGCTTCTTCGTCATCGGCAATGAATAGTTTTCTTTGAATCTCTTGATATATTATTTTTCCATCACTTAAAATGTCAACAAATACAGCCAGATCGTTCGAAGACGCCATTTTGTGTGTGAATGGGAAGCGAAATCGACTAGTACCCGGGCTTCCTCCATGCGAAGTACGTCTGCTGACCGAATCATCGCCGGCTAAGTATTATATTTTGACACAAGTCGTATATTTTACAAACAAGTCGTATATTTTCAAACAAGCCGTAGATATTTTTTAAACTAGTCGTATATTTCACAAACAAGTCGTATATTTTACAAACATGTCGTATATTTATCCTAACTAGTTGTATATTTTTCAATCAAGTTCTATAATTTCACAACAAGTTGTATATATTTCAAGATAAGTATTTTTGTCCGGATCGGCGCGCCATAGCGCTGGGTCAACCTTAACTCAATCCTAATCCGCGAAGCCATAATGTACTTGAAAACTTCGTCCAAAGCAATCGCTTCTTGTGATATTCGACTCATATTTTTCACTACGAAGGTAGTTTGGTCATTGGTTTATCTTTGTGTGGTGTTGCAATTGTGTTCGAGTTTTATTTAGTTTCCGATATTGACGATTTCCTCTTCTGTTTTGTCACAAGAATCACTTGATGTTGACAACCACCTTGTTTGAGTGCGAGTTGAGCAGTCTTAAAAGTAGGGGGGAGGGGAGGAAGGATAAAAAATGACAAATTCACAAAGAGTACCTAAAACACGTGTTATTCTTGTTTTCACTTCACAAACAATATGTAAACACGTTTCATTCTAGTTTTCACTTCATTATTGTGATTTGCCTATGACCTGACGAAGGAATTCCATGTTAAATTTCCATTTTTTTTTCATTTAATCAAATTTCAAATGTACATTATTGTATAAAGGAATAAATAATGCAATTTGTGGCCAGCTAAAAGAGAATTCAAGATACCATAAAATAAACTGCCAATACTGCAATAGATTGAATTTTAGAAAATCTGGTATGATATTCTACTAATAATCTAATCTAATCTACTTATCTAATGATACCTTAATCTTTATAAAAGAAGCCAACATTATCGTGTAATTTATTATAGTAAAAAGTTACTTCGAAATATGGTAAGACTTCTTATTTAAAGGTAAGCTATTTCATCAGATGGCAGACGGGTACAAAATATGTATTCTTAAAGGCCTTAGACCTGGCCTAGTACTTCAGGCCACTTTAAGGGTAAGATGGTCAATATTCTTAAGAGACCTACTTGTCTACTGGAGCGAAAAGATACGTAATTAAAGATGTCAACGTCACATAAACTCTTAAGACTTAAAAAGAAATCTAATGTCGTTAATTTCTGTACGATAAGCTAATGGAAGGGGATGTAATCTGTTAAGTCGCTCACGATAAGACGAATCTCTCCCTGATCATGAACCTTGTGGCCCTACGTTGGATCCGTTCAAGAGCTGAATTATATAAATCTCTTTGTGTTTACAAGGCGACTGTACTACACTAGCATATTGATTTCGAGACTGGCTCGAATCCAAGTGATGTACAACAGTTTTTGGTACTCGCGTCGCTTATGTCCTTAGTACGCGATACAGCATATACTCTAGGCTTTTGTGAGATCGTGAAAAATTAGGACTCCAAGCTAGATCCTTTTCAACTACGACACGCTCTAACGTTGTGTCACCAAGGTAATAATCTCTTTCATAGGATTGACGTGGTACGACCTATTCGCAGTATACCTTACACTTCTTAGTGTTAAATTAAATACCCAAAATACTGGACTAGTGATATAACGTACCATCCCCCCCTCCCCCCTCCCCCGGGGAGGCTCTGCCCGAAATTCGAAAGGGGTACTTTTCAGGCTGGAGGTATATAAAAGGGTAGGGATTTCACGAGTTGAAGTATAGAAAAGGGTAGGCAAAACTGTCATTTAGGTATTTAAAAGGGCCTTTCAAAATATCTAGAACAGACGCACCTAACAGATGATTCATCCAAATATTTTAAGGGGTTACTCAAGTGAAAAGATTAGTAAAAGGTATATGAAAGGGTTAACTTTTCTTTCAAAAATGGTTTATAAAAGGGTAAGGGTTTGGTAAAACCCCCGGGCGTACCATAGTTTGATTACCATCTCGTGTAATCACATAGCATTTACTCAATTTGAATTGAGAAATTCTTCTGTAAATTGATGAAATGTCCACACGCGCCCACCAGGAACACATTGCATGCATGGTAAACTGAAAAGCGAATAGGAATCACGCAAAAATTTAAACCTCGCACGTAATTCTGCAGATTTAATAGTAGCACAGAACCTCTCGAGACCTGTATTCTGATTGCACCCACAATACTATACTTCTATTGTTTTTGTACTGCATTTTCTATTTTTCGGTAGGCCAATACTGTCGCTCGATCGTTTCGAGAAGTTCCACCCGACCCAGATTTAGACCCCGTCCACACGTATCCGTTTTCGTATCGATTTTGTATTGTTCTCCGTCCTCAAGGGAATAGAAAACAATGGTATAATTACCTGAAACAATATGAAAACACGACACCTCATTAGCGATTCACTAATTCTTCCGTCGTTTTTCAAATAGACTGGTATAATCAATTTTCCCACAATTAAAAGTCATCTTCAGAGATATATTTGCTACATACAATTCATAGACGGCCATAATACGGCAAATAAAAGCACCAAGGCCGGTTTCATGCACTGACCATCATACAATGGACCAGTTCGATGTTAATTCCGACATTTTGAAAGGGGTGCAAACCTGGCGCGAAATACAGTGTTTGTATGGGAATCCGATACCAAATAATTTCCGTAACATCGAATTTCTGAAATATTCACTGTCTGCAAACTTAAGATATCATTAAAATTTGAGGGACTGTAGCTGTGCTGGGAAGCGTTAGGCTGGGAAGAGTTTACAGTCAAATGTATGGAAAACTAAAAACACAATTGTTTTCCAATGCTTTCCAATGAAATCTTTATTTAAAACAGTAATTCCATCAGATACCTTGTTTCATAAGCTTCAAAGTGATGTATAGGTTTCTATGGTTTCCTTTAAAGCGTAGCGCGTATATGTTTTTAAATCATCTGCCAAGACGTCGCTAGCACTTCTGCCGTAATTAACTCATATGTTATAAAGTTTGGCGCATGAAATATAATACGTTCGCCGTCGTCAATGGACCTATATTAAAGTGGGCACTGACGGTGTCGTAATTTTAGGTTTATCGTATGTCCAATGTCATTTTAACAGGAAGAAATATAGGATTTACTATGGCACTCTTGAAAGCCAATATATATCCAACTTATCCATAAGAAACAAAGAGATACCTGATTAATTTTCTCCCAGTTAATGTTTGGATCCTCAGGTCTTGTTTATATGAAGATAATGTGGCTAGGGGACCCGGGTCAGTGTTGTGCCCGAGACAACTTTGTTTTGAGCGAGTCTGGGCACGTAATATTGGATTGCGCATGCTCCGTGTCTCCCGAGTTGCTTCTCCCGCTTCCGAACCAAGTTTGCGGTTTCTCACGTAGAAGGTTGACTTCGTTTTACATGTATGAAAAGTTGGCTCGCCCAGTGTAGCTCGTGTGGGAGGGTGACCCGTGTCCCGAGCCATTTTTATTCATATAAACAGGGCCTCAATGCCAATTGTGTTACTTTTTAATTATCTACAAATCACTGTTCAAAGAGTGTTTGACATTTAGTTCCGTGTTATTCTGTAATGGCTATGATGAATGAAAACAAGTATCGATTTTTACTTTTAATACTCGTGAAGACACAAGAACATTAGATAATTTTCCGATGATAAACTCAGATGCAAGTGGTTGTGTTAAAAGCCTTTCTCGATCACGGATAAATCATAGAAGAAAAAACACTGAATATTGTCACTTCTGATAATACTTGTTCAAGTGTCGATAACGGGGAGTCTGTTTTAATAACATTTCAAATTGCGCAGTAAAACTTAAGAGAGGAAAACGAAAGCAGAAAGCTAAAGGGAAAAGCCTGAGTGAAAATTTAGTCAAATTATATGATGTACAGAGAATCAGAGGACGTACTATAACTTATAATCAGCCAAAGACATACTCTGGAAAAGCTCGGATTTCGGAGCCGAGACTTTTTAAGCCGGCATGATGGTAAAACTAATGTTGCAAATATTAAAACAGTCAGATAGGAAATAGCTGAAAATAGGCGTTAGGTAGTTCACGTGTTTCTTTTGGGATACGTTTGATGAAGAGGAAAAGTTCCATCCGGCAGTATACGTAATACTGAAAATACTAAAAGAAAGTAAAATTCAAGTAAGTAAGTTGGTGAGTTGATTGGCGAGTTCAGTGGTGAGTTCGTTGGTGAGTTAGATGATTGGTTAGTTGTTAGTTGGACACACATTCTCTACTTGCAGTTCTTCTGGATGGGTCACCGTTACCAAATTATACTCATTAATTAAACTAAGTTCTTTAAATTTTCTTATTTAGGACATTGCTATTTGAAACTGTGAACTAGCCAGCCACATCCCGTCAAGATGGCATCCAACAATACCTCACGATCAATTACACCCACCACTGCAACTGCTCCACCGGATCCATCACCGTTAATCATCAAGGTTACCCTGATAACCATAGTAATTCTGCTCGCGGTGATTGGAAATGGAGGAATAGGAATACTTCTTCGACGATTCAAATCCCTCCGAACAGTTCCGAACATCCTCGTTGGAAACCTTGCCGTGATCGATTTTTTCAACGCAGCAGTGAACCTGCCAGTGTTTTTGGCGGCAGGAGTGTTGGTGCTCAAACACACAAGTGGTAGACTCACAGCGTCCACCATCTTTGCCTCCCAGACCCTTGTTATTATGTTGCATCTCCTTAGCATGTTATTGATGATGATGGATCGGTTTGTTGCGATAACCTGGGGATTACATTACAGGGCTTGGAAGTCAAAACGCAAGGTAATTAGTGTGCAGCATCCGAGGTATATCTAGAAACAATTAGACTGCGAGATTGATGTTTTTATCGACTGTTAGCATCACCCAGCTGCTGGCCATTGTAAACTCGCCATCTGATTGGCTATCCGGGCGACGTCTATCGAGCGACAGTCGACCTTGCGCGCTGCAGACAAAAATCACTTAGAAAAATGTTTTTTTGCGAGTTTTTTATTTATTTTTACAGTTTTCTCGATCGCTAAGTTGATAGAACGATGGCTTGGTTATGCTAAAATAATTAGACTTCTCTCTCTTGGTTTCTATCGACTTTGATAGTTGACTTGGGGCTGCGCTGCTCGCCGACTATCTGCCGTTATAGTTCACCACAAAATTGTGGCGCGCGCTCATTGGCTAAAAGCGATCACGTGACGTGTAGTTGTCATCCGCGGAGGCAAACTATCAGGCGATAGTGCCCGCTGAGCACGAAAGACCATTTTGTGTTGAACAATAACGCAAATAGACTGTGTCTGTCTCGGACCTATCGGCTGATAGTTTCCCTTGGAAATTTGATGTTCTTAAAACTAGCATATAAGCCCTCGAACTTCGTTCTCGGGCTTATATTTGTTTTAAGAACATCAAATTTCCGCGGGCAACTATCAGCCGATAGTTCCCCGACGGACACAGTCTATTTGTATAATAGGAACCTCGAGCTCGCAGTCTAATTCAGTGTTAAACAGTTGACGAGGAGCACAGCCCGAGTCTACTATCACAGTAAAAAAACAGTCGATTAGAACCAGAGCAAGAAGTCTTAAAGGGGAACTGAACCCTAAAAGCAACCCAATGTCTATACAAACATGTATTCGAAATAAACAGGTTCTGCTATTTAATTTTTCTGTGTTGCGCGTCTAGGAAGAAAAAATTCGAAAACCTTCCTCACAGCCTCCGCTATGTACAGACGGCTCAAGTCTTGTAATTTGTGACGTAGTATACGGGGAATAAATTAGTTTTGCCATACTATCCCCGACATTGAATAGCGGGACTAATGGTTTCTAATTGCGGACCATTGTGTTTTCTTTGTGCTGGAGGTGTGATCGTTCTTCCTTGGTATGTGTGACGTACGTTATGGGAAATTTGCACTGAATTGAGCCGCCGCACAATATAGATTTTTCAGCGTAAAATCGAACTTGGAGACTAATTTTCCCCTCATAGACACGCAACACAGAAAAATAAAATAGGAGAATTTGTTTCTCTCGAATACATCTTTGGAAAGACGTTGTGTTGGTCTTAGGGTTCAGTTCCCCTTTAACTGTTTTATCATAACCAAGTTACGGTTCTATCCAACTTAGCTATGGATTCATATAGAGAAAATCATGCGATAAACGTGGTAAATAACTTACTTTCTAGTTGATTTTTGTCTGCGCGCGCTCGTTCTTCGAAGTTGCCGTCTATCGATCGATAGACGATGCCTGCGTAGCCAATCAGATTGCGAGATTCATGTTCGTTTACGAGAGGTTCAAAATAATGCAGCTATTTGGCTGAGGAACAAACTAAACGGGTTCAGACCAGTTTACGGTTCATGTGCAGTCTTTTGTTTGAACTGGTGGGCCACCATTGTCTAACATTTGCCTGCCCACCAAATAAACAAAGGATTTGTACAACTGCGCATATCAACCGCGCATATAAAAATATGGTCGATCGATTACGAGAGGTTCCACTCTAGTCCTCTCCTAAACAAGCTTGTTGAAGGGTATTCTGTCATGTATAATGTTATTTATTTTATAAACTACAGTGTTTTACAAGGATTTTCAGCAATGAGAAATATCGTATCTGAACACACGTAAAAATAAGAAAACTTTACGTGTGTGGATATCGCCTTTCAGCCAATCAGCGATTTCCACGTCACCCTTGCTTCGAACAACCGGACCCAGGTCCAAGTATTGAGTTGAACACGAGTTATTGATATCGAGTTGAACACGAGTTATCGATATCGAGTTCAACACGAGAAGATAAATTCCATATCTCCAAGCGCCCATGCATGTATTATCCTCTATATATCATTTTTCTCCATTGTCTATTTTATAGGTTCTGGTTGCCGTGGCAACCGTTTGGATTATCGTGTTGAGTATCACCATCCCATGGGTCTTTATGTTGTATGCAGTCGACAAGGGCAATTCGGGTTATCTTGTATACCATATTGCCTACTTCCACGCGGTTGGGAAGTACAATTGTTTCGTCACATACCCCATCCTTGGGATTACCATCGGTGCAGTATCAGCACTGACCTACCTCAGTATTAAACGACAAGGAGAGGTACGTCTCGATATGTATATGTCATCATGTATGTGACGTCATTCCTTTCAGGTCCTCGTGCATATATGACGCCATTGCTCATACGTAGTCGTGCGTATGACGTCATTGCTCATAAGTGGCCATGTGTATGACGTCATTGTTCATAAATGATCGTGCGTAGGACGTCATTGCTCATACGTAGTCGTGCGTATGACGTCATTGCTCATAAGTGGTCATGTGTATGACGTCATTGTTCATAAATGATCATGCATAGGACGTCATTGCTCATAAGTGGCCATGAGTAGGACGTCATTGCTCATAAGTGGCCATGTGTATGACGTCATTGCTCATAAATGGTCATGCGTAGGACTTCATTGCTCATAAATTCGCCCTCACCGGGGCGAAATCTCTAGTGAATTCTCGTAATTCTTATTGAAATCGCTCCGCCTCAGAAAATAGAGGCAATAGATGTCAACGCACTGAATAAAAAGTTTTTGTTTTTTTATAAATCTAAAGATTTTTTTTTTTTTATAAAATGAAGTGTAAGACCCCTAGCTACTATTACTATTACTACTACTGACTACAAAATACGCGAGTCGGTAACACTCCTTTTCTTCGGAAAGTCATTTCAAATTCTTTGCGGATTTGAATTAATTATACTGCTAGAAAATTGCAAAAC
Source organism: Actinernus sp. WN-2022 (assembly GCA_030867875.1). Classification (NCBI taxonomy): domain Eukaryota; kingdom Metazoa; phylum Cnidaria; class Anthozoa; order Actiniaria; family Actinernidae; genus Actinernus; species Actinernus sp. WN-2022. The sequence continues at coordinate 26,019,520 of JAOWCC010001368.1, read as the reverse complement.
TTACCGCCGTTTTATCTTCTCATTAGTTAATAAGCTGTTTATCCAGAATATTTTACAGTTTGCATCCAGGAATATGTGTGTCAAAGCGGAAACACGAGAGAAACCGAGTGAGATCCCCTCACAAAGGTTACAAAAGCAAACCAAGTAGTTTTCAGCCTTCATCAGACTTGGCTGAATTGAACAAAATTAGAGCTGTTTTCATTCAAAACCGTGCAAAAGCAAGCTTCGAAAACCGTCGCCATCTCGCAGAACCCTCCCGAATAGCATTCTGGAGAAAGCTTGATCCCTAGGCTTTATGGTTCTGCGGTACGTAACTAACCAACGGCATAGTTACTTCGTGTAACGTACACATATAGTATTGAACCCGTTGTTGACGGTTAGGGTATTTTTAATGTAGGGGTAGGGTTTGTATTAGTCCACAGAACCATTAAAGAAGCATTATATTTATCTGTTGTTTAGTGACCTCCCCCAATACTATATGTGTACGTTACACGAAGTACCTACCATAACCAGGGCTAACCAAACTTGGACTGAGTGGGGAGGGTTGAGTTAGCACTCTGGATGTCACTAATTTTACCCAAATTGCATGGCCCAGTAAAAAATGGTTAACCATTTTCAAATATTTGTTGGCAGTTCTACGTGGAGAAACGACTGGCCGGTAACAACAAGCAGGGGTCACACCTTAACGATGCACGCCAGAAGAACGAGGTAAAAGCAGCCAAGACCGTTGCAATAACCGTTATCCTTTACAGTTTTTGCCTGATTCCCTGTCTCATGTATTGTTCGCTGATGGCATCACAGAAAAAGCTGCCAGGAAACGTCTCGGAGGATTGGTTCGTGTTCTTCGTCGTCCTTTCCTTCTACATTCCAAGCGCGTGGTGTCCCTATGTGTACGTAATCCGTACAGTACGATTCCGCCGAGCCATCGTGAAGTTCATGGAAGACCCCTGTGGAGGCGATGACCTTGTAGGGCCTGAAAGCTCCACCCGAACCAAAGACACCTCCGGATCCAGGAAACTCGAATTTTCGTGGAAGAAGAAAGTCTTGATAACCCCAAGTAACACCTCAAGCTCATTTCGCGATCAAGAAAGTACGACGGTGAAGATGGAAAGCGGCGACATGTCGCTTACCCACAGCTCTACCCCCGAGTGCTACGTGGGAAATGCGAACAAGGCTTTCGATACAAACGCAACAACAAATAAGCCCCTGGCCGCAACTACTCCAAATTCCATTCCAGTCAATGAAGACGACGAATTCGAATACAAACGCAAAATGATTGAAGACAAGAAGGAGGAGGAAGGAGAAGATACAAATGACATATTAGTGGTCATAGATGATGATGAAAGTGACCAGAATGCAGTTGGTAACGGTTACCAAGACAACAACAAAAAAGGTGGTGAGGTAGACAACAATGATGATTGTCACTGCGATGACAAAAATATGGGAAAAGGTTGAGCGTTCAAGCTGTTTTCGTAGAGCATCTGAAGACGCGGCACTACACCACCCTCGTGGGGCGGCACGAATTGTCAATGAGTTTGAAGGAGCCGTAGTCGGAAACTAGGGGAGGGAGGGTGGGGCGCATCTGCTTCAATATTTCATAGGATTTATTTATAGTACTTACCAGAAAAGGTCACATTCAGTCAAAAATTAAAGAAATATGTTAATTCGAATTAAGAAAGTTGATAAAAAAAATACGTAATAAGAGTAGAGTGCTTACATTCTATAACTATTTGACAATAATCCTTTTCAAGACAATGGTGCGTCATGGGTAATCAGCGAGCAGTTACACTTTTTAGTCTCTATACATTTCTGTGTAAAAAAATCCAATTAATGTAAGGAATTAACGGGAAAATACGGTTGCTCTCTTTCTAGTAAAGCTACACCACTCAAATTTCATCAGCAAAATATTTTTCCTAGTACCTTAAGTTTACAATTGATGAATTTCACACAATTGACATTTATGGAAATTATTTGGCATCAGATTCTCATACAGACACTGTAGTTTCCATCATGTTGGTCCTGATTACCCATGATGCATCATTTTCTTGAAAAGGCTTACTGGTGGATAGTATGATGGCCGCACCAGTTGGTATTGGAAAACAAATACCTCGTTACTTGTTGCTACGTGTGTTAAACACGTTAAACATGTTAAACACGAAGTTCCGGTATAAAAGGGTTAAGCAGTGAAGAAAGCAAGCGAGCATATCAGCCTCTCCTTTAAAATGCTAGGTTAAAATTAAACATGACACAAAAGGTGACCAGAGGGAAGATAGTTCTTTATTAATGAATGACAATGGTATTTTATGACTGTTTAATAACTATGTAGCCCTTACTCTGAAGTTTAACATTTATGTATTGTTTTGAATTTCGCGCTGTTAGCAATCAGTAGGGAGCTCTCAAGCGGAGCATCACAGAGATGTTCACTCCACAAAGGCTGATTGACAACTGAAGGTGACAAACCCCTGGGCTCACTTTTAATACCGGAACTTCGTGTTGAAAGTGCCTGTGTAAAAGCCCATATTTTTATCATTAAAATCGATTGTACATCAAGTAAATAGGTGAATAGTAAAATATTTCTTGATTTGAGTGTTGCATCTGTGAATTATAGGTTTCTATTTCCAATATGCTAATTATGTGACGTCACAGGAGGCCAACAAAAGGTCATTTCTTTCTCCTTGTGAATGAAACTATTTCTGATTTATACAAAATATTTGGTAAAATCACTGATATAAGGCCCACATATTATATGGATGTGTAGAAAACCTTTTTTATCTCTGCCAGCACGTTTGTATAATAAATAAGGCCTCCTGTGACATCATATAATTAGCATATTGGAAATAGAAACTGTAGTATATTGGGCAGAACGGCCTCCGTAAAAGATAAACACAAGCACCATTTGATTGAACACTCAACAACCCTTTATTGCAAAGCATCATGGGTATGAATATATTACAGAAACATCTATTGCTCATAGATGCAATATACAATCAAGTTCAATTTATTCACACTGTGTTATACTAGTGACATAAATATATAAAAATAAGTTAAAATAAGGGCTTCATATTTACAGAGCAGATTCAAGATTGAGATTAGAGAACCGTGTGCGGTGGCCAAAGTAGCTAAAGCTTTCGAGTTGGCCACCGCTGCATTTAAATATATAAGTGAATAGATAAAGTGAACAATTGAGCTTACTGATTAGTGTAATTTGAATAAGGTAGCATAAAGAGCGTAAATTGAACTTGAAGAGGGCTGCATGCAGTATCAAAGAAAAGGGGGAAAAGAAAGGAAAAAGAGAAAAGGAGAAAAAAAGAAAACAACAGTAAAAGTGGGAAAGAAACATTTTACTATTCACCTATTTACGTGATGTACAATCGATTTTAATAATAAAACAATTGGGATTATATGGCTCAGCTTGGTTCGTTAGACCCCTTCGAAGAATATCCAATTTAAAAGACACGATTTCTTTTTCTGGTTTTGATAATAAAAGCTTTCGGAAGCATTGTTTTCGTTTAAAATACGCGCTGGTTTGGCTTCAAATTTGTCTCAAGGAGCGCGCGGCCAAAGTGTCAAGTGATCTTTGTTTGTGACATCACGTTGTTTGTAATATGGCCGACAACAGCAGTAATAAAATAGTGATCAGCTGAAGTCTAATACAAACAACGTGACGTAACGACGCGAATTCTCGAGCCAGTCTCCTGATCAATTCTAAGGCAAAGTGGAATTTAATAGCCCAGTTTACGGATCATCCTTTGTTTATTTGGCAGTAGGCAGATGTTTGACAATGGCGGCCGGCAGTTGAATCAGAAGTCTTGAACAACTGCGCATGAACCATAAACTGGTCTGTTGGGTATCACTTTCCTATACACATCAATGGCAAAAAATATCAGACACTTTAAAACTCTTGGTTAACGAGCCCGTTCTTACTAGAAACTCACAATCAGAATAGAGTGTTAAGGTTACTGTAGACTTTAGGGTACGTTTTGGGGGAAACGTTATATAGCGCTCCATCCGTTAATCGCACATACCTGACATACCAAAACCTATATATCGTTGGAAAGCTGATATAACTGGCTACAAGACTGCAGTAAAAAAAAATGGTTTGTATGAACGAAAAGAAAAAATAGCGCTCTTGTTTGTCAAGCTTTTCATTCCAGTTCAAAATGCTAAAGCGAACAACTATTTACAAGAATTGTCTGAAAATCTGTTAGTAAGATATCACATCAACAAAAGTGTGTCTGGGTGTGTCAATGTTTCAAATACTTGTAGAGTTATGGAATTTTTTCCTATTTTGAGGTGACACAATATCATTAGAAGTTGAATGGACTTGCGTAAAAGGTCGTAAAACGATAAATAATGTAAAGTTTACAATTTCCAGACACCCTTTGGTTACCAGAATATTAATCTACTAGAATGCTGCTAGATTTCTGCTAGACATGTTTTATATGATATTTTATTGTAGTATTCCATCATGTATCTCAGCTAGCTATAACTTAAGGATGCCAAAATGTGTTTATTCATAAGATCGGTACTCTTCACTTGTGGCTTTTACGTCCAAATGTGAAAGACGTGTAACTTACTATTAAGCACGTCAAGACTACTAAATGATGATATGATTTTTGTGATTGAATTACATCCAACTCACAAACCAGACCCACTAGTTATATAGATTATTTTATCTAAGAAGAAAAAGTAAAATCCTACAGCATAAGTAAGCTACGACATACGTATTCTCTGAAAGAAATGTTTCTGTGCTTAATGGTAACAGAATGTTTAAAAAAATCAATGTTTTACACTTTTTTTTTAATTGTATAGCTTTGCAAAAAATGAAGACATTTACCCCACGCTTTTGAATTTTAAAACTATTACCGAAGAAGACAAGAAATTAACTCCACGAAATACGTCGAGTTTACAGGTGCCGTTATAATTCCCGCAGTTATAAAATCCCTTTCGAGACTTTAAGCCGGCTTAAAGTGCCTATGAAATGAAAATCATTGTTTTCCCAATTTGAAAAACTATCTTCAACCAAGATGAAAAATAGTTATCCCCTTGTCAGAATCGAACTTAATTTTACTCCCTTTTTATCCCGGAAAGTTCAGACGAATGTGTGACATTTATGGTTCAAATTTCGTGCGGTCAAAACATGTAAATAAGGCCCGTGACGTAAATAGAACGGTTGTCAATTGAGTGTCGAAAAGTAATTGCTTTCGAATTTGATTGGTTAGTTACCATGACTGCATTACTTTACCTCGTGATTGGTTCAAGTAAAACCAATCGTGAATTACTTCAATTCGTGATTGGTTCATTGATGTTTTTGTTTTACGACACTCGATTGAAAATCGCTGAACCTTTAAAATCGCTTTTATTTTCAAATTCTAAAAAGCGACTGTAAAGGTATTACGTCACAATTCGGTCCCAGGACCCATATGCTTCGCTCGGAGGCGAATAGCAAAGGAAATTACCTCCGGAGTAGCCAATCAGAGCGCGCGAAAAGCACTATTCACTTGTGTGATATACACCTATTTCAAAAAGTGTAAATACGTTGAGTTCCCTACCATATAGCACAGATGGAGGCTCCTGGTAATTGACTCCTAGGCCTGGATTTGTCTCATAAAATTTGGTTGAAGCGAGTCACGGAAAACTGTAGTTTGCCGTTTCGATTTTTCTTTTGAAATTCTACAGTTATCAAAAGATCATGCAATAGAGGTAAGTTCACTGATAAACTCCTAATATTCGAATGTAAAATAGAGAAGGAGCTAGAACTTTTTTGGAGTAATTCAGTTAATGCATTGATTTTATAGTATGCGGTAGATTATTATCTGGATCTTCATTATCATTAGTGATAGGTGAACTCGTATAGTTAAAAGCATTGTTTGGTAATCTATCTAAATCAAATAAAGTGGTAAAAACAAATAATTTTGCAAATTCATTGTCATAACACGAATAAAAAGGAAAAGACCTTGCAAAACATGACGAACAGGTACAGCATTGTAGGTCATTGTGACTGAACGTATAACTATACATGTACAAGTGTTTTGATCGGCATATTGTCAATATCACTAGATTAATTATGCAGTTGTATGGTGAGCTTTGAACTGTTCAAACTCTCGGTAATGAGCTAAAGTGAATTGCCTCGGTTGATCGGTCATCATTCTTTCTTAGGTGGACATTACCATTTCGTGACCAGATATATTTAAAACCTTGAGATTTTTGGAAGGTTTTGACTTCGTAGAAGAGTTGTTTGCCTTTGGCGGTGAAGCTCTCGTTTATGTAAATCCGGTATCTTGGGTGAATCTCAGATCACAAGTGTTTTTGCCTCTTCGTTCACGCCTGTTGTTCTCTTTCGATATGCTCCACATTATGGGATAATTATGCATACTTCCTAATTAACTTACTGGACAGTGTCACGTGTTTTAAGCTTTCAAATGCAAATGAGTACCATATAAAACCCAAGGCGCAATGAATAATAATCAGTTCTTCCTTTCGTGCTTACAATAAGGTCAGTAGTCTCTTATATTATTATTCTTGTTCATTTATGTTTCAAGTCTCAATCGAAATGTCATACGTTGTCAAATCACTCTGCACATAGTTAATAGAGGGAATGGTTACCTTCTTTGTGTCTTTGTTCTCTTTCTGTAACCGTGACCGGTGCACAAACAAAATAGATATTGGAAACGTCAATCAATCAGCCAATGGTGACGCTAATGATTTATGACCGAGCACAATCGTTTGTCTTACCCGCTTCTAACATAAATCGCAGCGCCTTTGTTAGATCTATTACCTATGCTCTGCAGTGAAACAACAACAAAATATCCATAACTAATCTATATATCAATAACAATATATCGTTATCAGGAAGGACATCTCGTTTATTAGACAACTAGTAAACAACCCTGCGTTACATGAAAATGATTATTTGATGAATAAATTAGTATTTTCTGTGCATTCTATGAAACCTAAATTAATCTGAGATCAATAGGACATTTCCATTATGGCGTCATTTGACTACAACTACCAGAACCTTTTCAAATTTTTTTTCTTATTCAAATTTATGAACTCTTTTAGAATTCCAAGAAAATTAGAGGAACAAAACAATCCACGCAAAGAGTTCTGTTAGTTGTATTATGTGACGTCATCATGCAAATGTATAGACTTGCTCCAAGTTGAACCCGCTGATTCACTGGGTAAGCGATTATTGAGTCAAAAAGCGAGCGCGAGAATCGAAGCGAGAGGCGAGTTCGACTTGTTTCACTTGCAGGAAATTGAATCGGGGTTACGTTTTGGCGCGAAAATACGTTTCAGGGGCGGAGCTTAATTTCGCGCCTTTGCATTGACAAACTTTCCGAGTACAATCAAATTGTAAATACCACCTCCACGGTCGACTGACTTGACACGTTAACATACAATGCCTGAAGAATTGACGCTTTGTGATTGGACAAATCTTAGTACGTCATAAGCCACGCCTCCGGTTGAAAAATCAACCGGTAAATTTGGCGCGCTGCAAGTGGGAAAAGTCCTTCGTACGGAAGGCTAAGAAGGACTTTGAGAAAGTCCAGCAAATGTCCTAATATTCAGGTTATATATATGACAGAGATGCCTTGCCAGTCTTCATTAACTCATAGTTTACATACCAGCTAAAGTTAGTATATACCGCGTTAGTTATGTAAACATTAATTAACATCGCAACGTCAGAATTTATACGTATAAAAATCTTTTCTCAACAATCCCATATTTAGTTATTTAAATAAAACATTTCACTTTGGACAATTTCATGATTCATCATCAGCCAGTCCCTATTTGGGGGAGGGGGGTTGTATACCATATCCCTTTTCGTCTAAATATAATCTTTCCGCTTTGGTATCCCTATAATGCTTTGATGACGCCATTTCCTTTCATTTCTTGTCCAATATCCCAATATATATTTTTTAAATATCCCGTATTCCTGTTTTTCCCCCTCAAATATCCCCTATCCCAATAACCCCTAATTTTACATACGTAGCCAGGCGGGAGTTTCTAAGGTGACTGTTTCACAACTTTTTTAGGTTCAAATGCACTCTTGTGCATTCAGTTTAAATATTGGAGGTTAGAAATTTATTCATTGAACGGTTGACAAGGCATCAGGAAGTACTAACCTTTTGAAAATAATGAACACTTCAACGTGAACGATTTCTCGGCCGAGGAGTTGCCTGTCATATCCATATAAAATTAGGATGGTCTATATCAGAAGTCCATAACCAGAATTCTAGATCTCTCATACTAGGTCTACGGTATTGCACCAACAACTCTGATTGGTACAAAACATGAAAGCCTTTGTTCTTACAAGAGAACTAATTTTGTGGTAGGTAGATTGAGGTAGTTTGAGCGGCGTTCTAAAAATAGATTATATTGTAAACTGATGGGCCGCATTTCATTGCTTATCGAGATTCCTGGTTATGGACTTCTGTCAATATATATTTCATATTCTTCAAATATTCCATACCCCAATAACCTCTAATGGGAACTCGTATAGGTATAGAGAGAGAGAAAACAATTGTTTAATGAAGTTTTTAGGTCCTCCTCGATAGCCAAATTTTAAAATGATAAGCGTAGGCCTGTTACTAACGTCGACCTCCCACAAATTACTCCGCTAGAACGACACCAAGTGTTACATACGTGTATGTACACATAAGGAACTGCTGGTCCAGTCAGTGCACGAAGAAAGAATGCTAAACGCGGAAGGGCCGGGGGTCAACAAAACTCATTCATGGACAAGTCCTCTTCCCCTCAATAATAACTGGTCCATAAACAGCGTATTATGCAAGAATCAAGGAAGTAACATACTCCAATATGCCATGCATGAAACCTATTTTCTCTTTTTCCTCGGTTCATCTTTTCGTTTTCAGTTCTTCTTTCTCTTGCTACTTTGGCTTCTCTTTCTATTTTTAATGCTGCCATTAACATGCACCATCCCATCTGCCAGCATCGTTTCTCCATGTTCTCCCCCTCCTCCTTCTGTTTCTCCTACTACTCCTTGACCTCCTTCTTCTTCATATCCACCACTTCTTATTTCCCCTTCCGCTTCCTCCCCTTCATCCTCCTCTTGCCTGAATTGTTCTCCTCCATCTTCTTCTAGTCCTTCTAGTTTCTCCTTCTCTAGATTTTACTACCAGTAGTGTAGTGAAAATCATTAGAAATATAAAAACTACATCCACTGTTGGAGGTAGAGCCTGGCTGGGGTTCAAAATCATGATAGTCATTAGTAATTTCGGGATTCAATATGATTTTTCTGTTTCTCCTGAATATACAAAAAGTCTTCCTACGGACTACGTTATACTAAAAGATGTTGATGAGGGCGGGATAACTTAACATTTAATGGTAAGATCAATCTCAGAAGATTAATAATTGAAAACGTTGGCCCAGCGTTTTCAACTTTTTCATTATCGTCATCCTTCGTTTTCACCCTTGTCACCCATAGCCTGATAAGCTACTCTGTAGGTAATTCACATATGAAGAAGCTTCAGTGTTTTACAATAAAACTAGACAGTACTTTTCTAATGTTTTGGTGAGTCGTTTGAATGTAGTCATACGCTTTTCAAATTGATGCTGAAAACAGTCGACGCAGCCCCTTTAAGAGAGGGTTTAGAACCTGTAGTTAGTTAGTCCAAGAATTCAGCATTAAAGTAGAAAAAACAATAGGAAAAGGAAAGGCTGACTTATATAGGTAGGCAGTGCAATAAATGATAACACCGAATGTCGAATATTATTTCAGTATAATAGAGGAAGACGAGATTAACTTCAGCCCTACCAAGTTGTGAAGATGAGGGACATGGCAACGCTCCTTCCTATTGTAGAAAAGTGCCTTCTGCCGGGAATGAACTTCATATAGACGACTGGGATGCCTACGCCATCTGCCAGATGTGATTCAAACCCCGGGGGGGGGGGGGGGGGTTACTTACATGAAAAATGGGTATGTATGTGAGGCCAAGAGACTCAAACCCTGACCCTGTTTGACCCAATCCGAGCTCCAAAACCCTAATTGCCCCCTTTTTGAAAAAAAACAAACCTTATTGCCCCTTCTTTAAATTGTTTTCAAAACACGGTCGGATATATATCCCGGCCGGTATACCGCGTACCGGGATTGCATGCAAAATACGGAACATTTCAAGTCGGGACGTGGTATTGGGTAAACTGACAAATCAGCAGATGGAGTACATAGATAAGTACTGAAGTACGAATTAGCGGCGTCACAATGTAAGGGAACCTCAGTGCTTGCATGTGGACAGGCGATCAAAATGCGTCAACAGAATGTATTTTTTTTGACATAGTAGCTAAAAAAAACTGAACCCTAACTGCCCAAAAAATACTGAACCCCGACCCTGACTGCACCCAAATTATACTCAAATCCTGACCCTGATCTGCCCAAATCAGGTCAAAACCCTGACCCTACCTGCCCAAACTGAGCTCAAAACCCTGACCCACCCGGGCGGCACATACATAATACGTCACAAACAGGAGTACCCCCCCGGGATTCAAACACAGGGTTGTTGTCCATGCAGACCACTTCTTAGACCCCGTAACTGGTGTCCACACTCAGGAGATTAAGTATGCATGGGTACAGCGCTTGCAAACGGCATCAAATCAAGGAGAGGAGTCGACCGGTAGGACCACCAGTCATACCTGGATGACAGAATGTGGAGGCAGTGGATGGGGCAAGACAACATTTTTAAGAATTTTATGAATACATTGTCAAATCATTTCCCTTCAGTATGCCTGTTTAGGGATTCTGCCATTTTTCAATGCCTCACCTATTATAACGATAGTGTTTCTGTCATGGAGCTATTATAACAATAGGGTGTGTCTGTATATCAGAAGGACTATTGGCTGACAGGTGCCCACGGATAATTAACAACTTCACGATAATTTGCCGTGGAATCTCCTCTTATTTATCAAGTTTTGCGTCATCGCATGGACATTGTTGTAGCGCTGACAAAATGGCGAAAAGATGACAAATAGGAGGACATACTGAGGCAAACTATCATAAATGTGTTGTTCACAACAACAAACGAGAAGTAGTGAAGCGGAAGAGCATTAATGTCACGTAATCCGCCAATGGTGCGATAGTAAAAAGATAGTGTGTGTCGAGGGACCATCGGCTGATAGTTCACCACAAAATTTTGTCGCGCGTTCATTCTCTAAAAGCGATCACGTGACGTGATAGCTGTCGTCCGCGGAGGCAAACTAACAGGCGTTATAGTTCACCACAAAAGTTTGGCGCGCGCTCATTGGCCAAGAGCGATCACGTGACGTGATAGTTGTCGTCCGCGGAGGCAAACTATCAGGCGATAGTGCCCGCTGAGCACGAAAGGCAATTTTGTGTTGAACAATAACGCAAATAGACTGTGTCCGTCGAGGAACTATCGGCTGATAGTTTCCCTTGGAAATTTGATGTTCTTAAAACTAGCATATAAGCTTATAAGCTTATATTTGTTTTAAGAACATCAAATTTCCGCGGGCAACTATCAGCCGATAGTTCCTCGACGGACACAGTCTATTTGTATAATAGTGCCCGCTGAGCACGAAAGACAATTTTGCGCAAATAGATTTGTATAATAGTTCCGAGACAAACACACTAGCTCTATCGTCGCTTATTGTTCAGCACCAAATTTTTGATAGTGCTCACTGGGCACTACCGATCATGAATAGTGTCTGTAGAGGAACTATATCGGCTGATAGAACCAGGCAGTTGGAGGGCTTATGCTAGTTTTAAGAACATCAAATTATCATCAAACTATCAGCCGATAGTTGCGAGACAAACACATTATTTGTCGTTATTGTTCATCACAAAATTGTCTTCCACTCTAAGCGGGCACTATTATACAAATAGACTGTGTCCGTTAATAATGAAGGAATAAAATAATCATTGATAAATTATTATTATTATTATTATTAGCAGATATCCATATGGACTTCTGTTATATAATAAGAGAATACTTATTTAATTCACATCCAATTATGAAACCTGAAAAAGACATCACAACAATTGTTTAAAAAAGAAGCGCAAAAGAATGTTCACAAGTTTTCTGTATAAATATGACTCGAAAATATTAAAAGTGTTTGTCATAATGGAGAAGAGAAACATATTTATGGAAGCAGCGTTCGCAGGGCAGCCTGTCGTAAGTCCTGATGATTGCGAGATAGGAAAGGCAGAGAAGCTTTTTTTTAAGAAAAAAGACCCTCAAAAGGCTAAACAACGCACAAGAAACCCGAGCCTTGAGCTTAAAGTAGTGAAGGAAGGCATCTCCAACGTTGGCCGCCTTCCAAACAGAGTACTGCGATATGCAGAATTAATGGCTAGCAAGCTTGGGCCTGTTGAAAGCGCATACTATTCTTCGATAGGAAAGCCTGGGGGACCGACACGAGAACTGAGCGGCAACTGAAGAAGAAGAATAAGCCGAAAAATAAGCCAAGCGTAAGTGACAGTTTAAGTGTTATATTTATTTGAGGTACTGGCACTGTTCATTAATTCCTTCATTGTTTTGTTTGGAAAAAATAAAAGAAAATAATCAAAAGCGTGAATTCTAGATCTCTCATACTAGAATTTCTTACCAGTTGATTTACATTTTACGATTACCTAACTCGGCAGGTCAATGTACCCATATCTAACGCCATTTCATTTGTTCTATTTTAGCACAAGCGCAACCAGAACAACAACAGGGCAAACTACACAGGCAAAGGCTGCTGTGGATGTAGATCAGCTATACAGGACTAGTAGTACTGAAGGTGGTTCAATGAAGGAAGGTACAGATAACGAAGAAATAGCTGAACCCAATTTCGGAAGAGATGGTTTCCATCTTGTAGGAGAACCAGAGAAAAACAAAGCCTCTAAAGCAGCTAAGAAAATAGAGACCACAACCAAAAGAGAACGTTGCGTTCAAGACGACGAGTACGGGGATAATGAGGAGGATTACGAAGGTAAATTAAATTACTGGAAATGACAGTTTCTGTATTCCAGGGGAAGGAGCAAATTTCAGACTGCAGCATTTTATTTTAACACGCTACAGATTGTTGACAATGATTTATTGGGTCCTTTTATTCGTTATTCTTTTAGCAGTTAAGAAAGAAAAGCGGAAGAAGAAGAAGAAAACAAAGAATGATAAGATTGACGATCTTTTGATATTATGCCTGCCATGGTCTGCAAAAGCTCACGAAAAAGCAGTTAAAAAGTGGCAAGGACTTTCATCGACGTCTGAATCGGATTAGTACAGAAAGCAGCGCTAGCCGGGTCCTCTAAAGTTAATATTTCAATTTCACGAAATTTACCGTAGTTTCTGTGTATAAGTTAATCGTGAGCTATCAAAATAATAAACGGAACCTTTATTATAATGGTGTTTTATTTTATGGTAATTAGTATCACCGTCAATTCTTATTTGGTACTTATTGAACGAGTGTGAGGGCCGGACGGGATAATATTTGGCTCGAGATCATGACGTACGGACCAAGCGCTTGGACCTAACTCAGTCAATAAGTCTTTTTACATATGACCTTTTTAGTTTCCAACCACAAAACAAGCGAAAAATCGAGCGGGGCCGGACGGCTTTTCAGTTCGAGCCACCTCACGTCAAAAACGTACGATCCTCATTACGTCACTTGTTGTAAATGGTTTTGAACAGAAAGCGCGAGCGGGGCCGTACGGCTACAGATCATGATAAAAAACTCTGATGCACTCTAGTAAATTTTCATCCCCACTACAAATAAATTTAGACAAGAATAATTATAACATCTGCCACGAGCTAGTCGAGAAGCGTGCAGTAGAAGCCGTTCTCGCCGCTTAAGCCATCACAGATCATCCTCTGAATCCAGAAATGCAGAAATATCATCCCTGGAATGAATCTTATTTTATAATTAGCAATTGTTTACGTAGTGAGTCTTTAGATTTTGTCTTTTGTTGATTAATTAGTCCGATGATCTTTGTTTATCTCATTCCAAATATCTCACTTTAATACCCGTCTTACACGTGTATGCATAACAATAGATTTTATAAAAATGAGACAAAACAAAAAGTAAGACATGTGTCTTAGACGTGAAAGGTCTATTACTTGACATTTCAAAAACATGTGCTTCTAGCTGCTTCTGAGGTTATGAAAATTTCTCACGTTTGACTGACTATGCAATCATGATCACAGCCCATGAGTTGACTACGCCTGTTCACTCAAGCACGGCAAAAGTATACGGTAGAAAAGAAAACATGCTGGCCAAAGACTTGAAGATTCATTCGAATTCTTGAATATCGGGAGGTACGCAGGGTATGAAATCTGTGACTACGTTCCCCGCTCTCACAAACGAAACAAAAATACGAAAATCGGACGTTCCCAGCTTTCGGAAGTTTTAGGCACAATTGAGAGTCGTCATGCATTCGCTTATAATCTTACTTTTATTTTCAGAATGAAGGTCATTTGTGCATGCTTCCCAAAAACCGGCACAACGTCTCTTGCAAAAGCCCTGCGATTCCTTGGTTACAAGGTGTACGACTACGATGAACATATCTATTATCATCTTGATATTTGGCATGACTTTCTCAATAACGGTAAATCAATAGATTTCAGGATGATGTATGAAAATATCGACGCAGTAACTGATGCACCGCCCTGCAATTTCACGGAAGAGATTTTAGAAGCATTTCCTGGCAGCAAAGTCATTCTTACTGTCAGGGACAATGATAACGTATGGGTCGACAGTTGGGTGAGGCACGAAGCCAAACGACGCTCCATGAAATTGTTAAAAGCCATCTTTTTCTTTACACCAACGGGAGCCAAAATTAAGAATTTGCTGGATCTAATAAATGAATTGGGTTTTGGAACTCAAAACCTATCCGCAACAAACATCATGAAGAAAAGATATAATGCCCATAACCAGCTTGTTACAGCTACTGTTCTAAAGGACAAGCTTCTTATCTTGAACCTGAAGGAAGGTTGGGGTCCGCTGTGCAAGTTCCTTGAAGTCGAGGTTCCCGATTGTCCATTTCCACGCCAGAATGTTTCAGGTTCCGATCTTGATTTCCCCTATTTTTATCAGTTACCTAGAATGGAGATGTCGAACAGAGAATTTAAATGTAGGGTTGTTTGCTGTTTTGGGTTCTTAATGGTAGCTCTTGTGTTGTTTTTATCGTTTAATATTCAAACGTATTACATATAATTGCTTCATGATAGAATTGCATAGTCCAGTACAAATTCGCGCTCTGATTGGCAAATGATTCGTGGTATTCAGCGTTGAAGCAGGCCTGGCGTAGAATGGTATGATCTGAATATCTGAATTGCGCTTGGAATTTTATATTACTTTAGGTTAAGTAGACTAGTCCGTTCTGTGTGTAGCTAGTGTTATTATGTTTCTTGACATTCGAATAGCACATGCTAACTGCTGGTGGTAAACACGAACAGCAGTGTTTTATCAAGACTTGATAAAACACGTGCTGTGAGTGTTTTAAACGGCTTCAAAAACGCTTTAAGAATGCAATGAAAGAAAGACGCACATCTCAAGGGAATGGTTATTTAATGAACCATCGTACCTTTGTATTCATAACGCCATGCAAAATATTCGAGTAATCACCGCCTGCAATTACGAACATGTCAAAGGAATGACATGAAGAAATTACCATACTATGTTGTTTGAAGCGGCGTTTCGCAATCGGCAAGAAGAATCTGCACTTGAAGGATTTGGTGTCGTGGTTTACCTCGATAAAGTTCAAGACTTGGAAAGCGATGTGACTGACATGACGGCAGACTCGAAATTTTTGACTCCGGAACAAAATATGTCAGTTTAATGCACCTTTTTATTATTTTACGGCTTTGAGTTTGGTTTAATAATTGGAACTAAACAGTGGCTCGGTAAACAAGTAATGGTAGTTGGATAACTTCGTTTTAAAAATATCTGTGTATCTCGGTAGTCTGCTGATATTAGTAAATTTAGTGCGAAATTTATTATCTAGGTACATTATGTTTCGTGTACTTTTTGCTATCTTTGGGTCTTTATCTGTGAATTCTTAATTTGGATGAAACTTTATATAAAATTTAATGTTCATTAGTATTCTTTATATAAAACATTCATCCTAATTAGCAATTCAATGAGAAAGCTGAAACATCAATAGAAATTCCATTGTCTAAATCATTAACCCCGTTTTCCCCTGGGACAAAATTCAAATCCCTCCGCGGGCCTTTTAGAATGATGAGATTTTATGAGGTATAAAGGAGCATGCACGTGATTGATTTGCTTCATCTCATTGGACAAAATGCTCATTAATTATTCATGACTTTTTGAAATATATATATATATGTAATACTGTGCTATTATATAATTAGCGTGTTAACCAATTTTAGTCCATCATAGTTTTCAGATTTTTGTATCTGTACCAATTTCACATCAGCTACAACTACATAATTACTCGGGCTGCCTGTGGCAGGCATGAGTCTAAATCTGCAGGCCGTTATTTTTTTTTGGTTCGGTGCAACAAAATTTCTGCGCATGCGTGAAATTATGCATTAATTGTTGGCTAATATATTTCTCTCCAGTCCAGTCGCCATCTTAAGATTCTGCGGACGCTTAGTATTCTTGTTTGAGGTACGTTTCGTAGGTTTTATGCCATCCACATTTCATCACATTTCATTTTACTCTCGGTCATAATACATACCAACGCAAACACCGTGATCGGTAGACCAACACTAAAATATTTTCGACCGTGTCATTTGGCTGGTTTACCGATCTCGTATCGAGACGACTCGTTTAATGAGAACGAGACTCAACTTTATAAACGAGCTCGTTTTGCAAACAACGAGCTCAACTTTTCTTCAAACGAGGCTCAACTTTTCTTCACACG
Source organism: Actinernus sp. WN-2022 (assembly GCA_030867875.1). Lineage (NCBI taxonomy): Eukaryota > Metazoa > Cnidaria > Anthozoa > Actiniaria > Actinernidae > Actinernus > Actinernus sp. WN-2022. Next base: position 26,002,677 of record JAOWCC010001368.1, on the reverse strand, counting down.
AGGCTCAACTAAAACGAGGCTCGACTGTTATACAAACCCATGGCCAAACCGAGGTCGAACGAGGTTCAACTAAAATGAGGCTCAACTTTTATAAAAAACGAAAACAATAATTAAAATAAAATAATAAAATATTGAATATTCTTTTTTTAAACTAATTTAATGAAATAATTAATAAAATCATAACTAAATAATTTAGTTAAATAATTATTATGATATTAATATAAACTATTAATAATAAAATTTAAAATAAAATTTATAATTAAATAAATAATTGATAATTTTGGTAATTTTAGTATTTTTGTCATTACGTTGCCTCATTATTTTCAACAGATCAGTTCGAAAAGATAAATAGCAAATTATCAAGATAGTAAAAACCCAAAAAAAGAAAATAAGTATGAGAATAACTGTAATATACTTAATAATTTGAATTAATATTATACAAAAGCAAGTGATTGGCTAGCGGAAACCGAACTCGCGGGAAACACATTCTAAAAATAATCCGGTCTGTAAAAACGCTGCATCAATGGCAGATGGACGCTCCGTGTAATGGGCTCCTGGTCAACATGCATCAATGGCAGATGCACGCTCCGTGTAATGGGCTCCTGGTCAACATGCATCAATTACAAAACAAGTTGTTCCGATTGAACAATGCATAAAACACATCGAACATTAATTTTACGACCTTAAATTTGACTTTGGTCATGTCAGTATCCGATGATTAGCAGAATTCATTAATTATCATCTATTGTTTTATTACTTGCGCTTGCATTTATTTTAAAAGTACGCAGCAGGATTACCATTTGGTTTCATAGAGTGATTGCAATGGTCGATTGCAATAAACCCATGAAGTAAAATCTTGTTATTTTAGTACATATATTATAGATGCAACGAAATAAATCGAAAAAGGATATCACGACTCGTATATATTCTAGGAACTGCTTTATGGCTTTATTGCAAACACGGTTGTATTGTCTATTGTATTGTGTATTTCGTTGTATTGTTTTGTATTGTGTTAATTCTATTGTATTTTGATAGCGATTCATGTATGTTCTTTATCCTCTTTCATCTCAATTGCGATGGAAATGCTTCAGTACAATATTATTGCATGGTATTTCACTAAATTTGGGCATTACTTTCTTGCCCTCTGAGGGGTAGGAAGTCTGGTAAAAATGGTATCAGAGCGAGGCCAGTTGTCGCAGTGCGGACCGCAAATACACCATTTTGACCATCAGCTGGAACAACGGCGCTGATGCGTGATACATGTTCTTTTGTGTCATAAGGAAATTAACGATTTTTTCCGCCATCGAGTGCAGATCTTCCTGTGACAAGCCCGGACACCTCACTTTGATTCCTTTATGAATAAGGTCAATCACCTTTTTCACCTGCTGGCCATATTGGATTCAATGCGAGCCAATCCTTTGTTTTTACTAAGTTAGCCTCGCACTGAGGGATATAACTTGCATTAAGCGATCACTGATGTGACCTGGTCATAAAAACAAAATGGTGCCAGTATAATATGGATGCCAGTAGGACATGCATGGCTTTCCTCAGCCTCACAAACTCTGTTAAATATTGTACTATCACCATTTTTAGATTGACGTGACCTATTGAATCAGACTGTTCTGTTATATTTAGTTTCCTTTTAACAAATGCATAACGACCAGGTTAATCGAAATTCACTATACACTCTTTTGATGTTTAGTGTTATATTTAAAAAACAATCAATGAACTGCGCTGTATTTCAATACATTTATTACCTTATCTAGTTGAAAGAAATAACCCACTTTGATGATGTTGCGCATGCAACTAGAACAATGCACATACCGGCGGGCTACACAGACATTTTGGCGGGCCACATTTATTGTTCTCTGATATGATGCGTGTGCAACATTGTGTAAGTGGGCTATACAGTGTGTCTTTAATAGCTGATATTACAGTTGAGTCCATGACGAATTAATAGCATTCTCAGCGAAATTGACCAAACAACTTACTTCGACGTAATGAAAGATGGTCATTACTAACATCAAAGAGAGGCGTTCGGGTCAATACAAAGGGTCAATACCAAGGGTAAATACCACTGAATACTCAACCGTAATCATTACCAGCTAAGCGTACGAGTTCGTTGTCCACCATTCCAAGAAGGTTTAACAGTGTAAACGGCAAAATAACATAGAAAGCTAATTTCTAGATTGGTCAACTATAACTTTTCCGACAAATACAGATAGAACGGTATACGAAGCTTTGGGGACTGGATTTCCTCGCTTAAAGCTTCACTGAAAGGATTTGTGAAAGTTATTCCGTACTTTTTGTCGTACAAAGTGTTTTACTTTACGCACACCATTTGTATGCTAGATTCAAAAACCCTATTTGCTCTCATGTCTGAAAAATATGTTGAAAACTATTAATAAAGTTGCACCCATTCCCCTCCCCTCCATGCAGCGTCAGGTCATTTTTATTTTTCGCTTAATATATGTGAGAAAGCGTCACCCCATTTATGATATGTAGCAATGAACCATACGTATTCGGTGCTAGATATTTCATTCATTGCCGCTTCCAGTTGTGCACTATTTTTTTGTTAAACATTACCATCGGGCTTGCAGAATATTTTGGTCACTGAATATTTCTATTGTTGATTTATCTGTCAATAAGTAATTCACAGTAAAAAAAATTTATATGAACTTACTTGCTTTTCCTTAATATAATTCAGTATTTAGTCTCAGTCAATGCCAGATAGCTCTAGCGTAAAGGATATTTTTTTGATAGCGAAACAGTATGATAAGTATAGGTCATATAGCAAGATAACTTGAATTAATAGCCCACTTCTGAGATGTGCTTTACTTGTCACGTACAAAGGTTTCAATACGAGGCTCCGTGCTAAATTAAATTTATTCTGTTCTCTGTGAAAATAATAAATTTAATTTAGCACAGGTCTTCGTATTGAAACCTTTGTGCGTGACAATTAAAGCATATCGTGCATGGAAGTGGCCTATTGCATGGGATGTATTAAAATCAGGAACAGTCATAAAACATAGAAATTTGCAGTAAGGTCCAACAAGAATGTATAAATATCTGGCATTAAAGACTGTTGAGTGTTAACTGAGTTGCATTCGAATGTCAAAGGAAAAAAAAGAAAAAAATGTATTGTAGTATATTCATTGGGCTTTCAGTTGAAAGGTACATGCATGGTACATGTTTTGCATATGCACGATGCAAGCCAGGAAGTCAACATCAAACTGATAGAAACCTCAAATTACTAACCAGTAAAAGTACATGGTTTAAACGTCCCTAAACCCTGCGTTTTCTAGACCCCTATTTGAGGCCCCAGGCTCCTTTAAGAACGTACTAGCGTCCCTAGACTGGAATAAATAGGAAATGATTTGACAATGTAGTCAAAACATTTATAAATACATTATCTTCCCCTCTCCACTGCCTCCACATTCTATCATCTAGATAAGTTTGGAGGTCTTGGTGGTCGATTCGTCTCCTTGCCTTGATGTGACTTTTATGCTGTGCCCATGCAGACTCGATCTCTTCTGTGTGGACACCCGTTACGGGGTCTACGAAATGGTCTGCATGGACGACGACTCTATGTATTTGAACCACATTTGGAATAGGACGTTCTATTCCATGATAGGCACCCCAGTCATCCGTGTAAAGTTCACTTCCAGGCAGAAGACATTTTTCAATAATAGGGAGGAGCGTTGCCCTGTCCCTCTTCTTCACAACTTGATAGAAACCTCTTGCAGGGATGAAGGCTGTCGTGATGATACCCAAGAATCGTGTCATGCTCGTCTTCCTCTGTTATACTGAAAAACAAAAGGAAAAATACGTTATTAGGCATTATAGCTATCGCAACAGCGTCTGTGGCAACGGACTGGACGACAACAATACATCATTTCACTTACTTCACATATATTTATAAACTTGTAATTGATTTTTGGTTGCTTCCGGCATTGTATCCATGTTCAGTTTGTAAAAGAACAGTGTAAATCACTTCTTAGTGATAAGAAATTAGTAAAACAGTCGAACAGCCGATAAATGTTCAAGGGAGAGTTTAACTTGTAGTTAATTTCAGCAGTAGAGTAAATTAAAAGAGTAACTGAGGCCCAGTACAAACGCCTTACTTTCCATGAGTCGTTCTTAATTGTTTCAATTAGGTACATGAAAAGAACGGCGTCTGAATCGAATTGGAACGGCCTATTTGATTTAGAACGGTTCAGGCATTCTGCACGCCTGGGTGAGCCGAAAATTACGGCTGTGGGTCGAGTCCGATTTAAACGCCATGCTATCCATGAGCCGTACCAAATGCATAAGTGAGCGTCTCCCAGGGGGGGGGGGGTCCTTGTTCCCTCATTCCCAACGAAAGTTAACTTTTGTTCCCTTGTTCCCAATTTTTTTCCAGCGAAACAGTTAAATTTTCCATTTAGAAAAATGGAAATTGTTTCCTTGTTCCCTAAAACCTCTATTCGTGTTTCCTTGTTCCCCTTTATAATTTTAGTTTGTTCCCAACGGATTTTTTGGCATGTGTCCTTGTTCCCCGAAACCCCTGGGATACCCTCATAAGTTATTATAATGATATTCAAATGTTATCCGTGAGTTGTTCAGCAGTTAAGTACGGCTGTATAGAACGGCTTTTGATTCATACGCCATACTTTCCATGTGCCGTAACCACGAATACAATTGTTGTTTAAATAAATTCAAATTAAAGTAAAGCGCGCATTTCGTTTCCAGACTCACATTTTGCAAACAAGATGGTAGAGTGGCGCGCGAGCATCAGTAATCTTCCTAAAGAAATTTATAGTTCTTATTTTAGAACCACGAAACCTTTTGAATCGGATGAGGCATGTCCTTATTCATAAACCTTTGCCTGCGGAGCCTGATGAAATGCAAAAGTGTTTGCATTCTTCGCCTACTCGCTAGGGTTAGGTTGCAGCAGCAATCTACGAATTGCGAACATTCGCGCTCTGACTTCGCTATCCGCCATCATTGCAATGTAGGAAAAATATGCTGGTCTGCATCGCTGTACTTTAAGCCTCAGTGGTCATTTAATAAATTTGGAACAGCTGATTAAGAACGGCGTCTGAATCAACAGGCGAACCTTTGTTAATTTGGGTCAACCTAAATATGAATTAAGAACGACGCATGAAAAGTAGGGCGTTTGAACTGGGCCTAAGATGTAGAGTAAAACAGAGAGTAAGAAAGAGAAAAACTAACACATATACACCTGTTTCAAAAACAGTACGTTGTGCCGGAAAAAGACAAGTGACCGCATTCCCACACCGAAATTGGTTGTAGTTAAGTTGAAAGTCTGATAAATTCGTTTGTTTTCGGATCAAAAACTTTAAGACGAACATTACTGATTTCGCTCGAATGCCATTGTATAGTTTAGTTGGACAGTAACCACAACCAATTTAGGTCTAGAAATGATCGGTCTTGAAATATCGCTTGTCGTCAGTTTGGCGTTTCCCTGGGATAACCTTTTTGAAATAGGTGTAAGTATAACATGGTAATATATAGATCTTCAAAACGTCTGATAGTAGCAAGAGTAAAGTATTAAAGACCGGTTACAGCGTCCTCTACAACGCCGGGTTGCTATGCGCTAACTGGAGTATAAAACCTCCACTTTGTCTTGTGTCCTAGGAAATTTGCACCCACGAAAGTTCCTGAATTTTCATCTATAACCGATATATTTCGCCCCATATAGTTTTATGTATCTCGGTGTAAATCAAGTGATAATCAGTGTAGCACATTCTGCACACCGCCAAAACTGGCTAACGCTTGACCGATGCATGCATGGAGGCATTCGAATGATAAAATTAACGGGAGTGGTTAAGCCTCTCACCTCTGTGGCCCACACTGTAATTTTGACATCTTTGGTTTGTTGGCCTGTTTTTTTATGTTTTTAACATAATTATCTTACTCACAGGGGAGAGACGCTAGTGTCTGTTGCATAATTTTGCAATGCACCGGCAAAGGTATGAATTAAATATTTGCAAGTTTTGGAAAATAGACACAAGGGTCTTTTCCTTTTATTCTTATCGTTTTTTTTTATAACGATGTGGCGTTTTATAATCTCGGTATAAAGTATAAAATTCCAGGGTACAAACAGCATTTGTTACGGCTATTTTATAGGTCATCTTCAATTTCAATTAAAGTGGCAATTCATTTTAAATCTTAAGTTATTGTCTGAATTGATTATTTGTATTTCTAAAATCTGTATTTAAGGTGTAAATTTGCCAAATCATCCAGTGTAAATGATTACAGAATACGAACAGCCTAGATGGGGTCGATGCAACTCCATTTGCGGTAGTGACCTACTCTACCCCCAATCAAGTCCAAATCAGCACCATTAAAAACCATTTTGGCACTGCTAAATGGGTCAAATCAGTCCTTGTTACAGAATACAAACAGCTCTAGATGGGGGTCGAAACAACCCAATTTGAGGTGTTATTTTAGCCCTTTCAAAATCCAATTCAGAACCTTTAAAATCCAATTCAGAACCTCTCAAAAGCATTTCAGACCTTTCGAATTTCGAAACAGTACCAAACAGGGTTCATTTCAGCCCTAATGGCAAGGGTCAAATCAGGGCCCCCAAAAGGGCCAAATCAGCTCTAACCATTATGTCTGAAACAGACTTAAAAAAGGTGCCATATTTTACTCACCGATTCGGCCCCATTTTTGGGGCTAAATCAGCTCTGTCAAAATTACAGTGCAGGTACGATTCCAGGACCGGGCGCCATATGCGAGTTGTGTTTGTTGGTATCTCGGCCTTGCTCCAAGGGTTTAACTCAGGGTTCTCCGGTTTTCCTCCCTCCACAAAAACCAACACGCTAACTTCAAATTCGATCCTGGAGTTCGTTGGAATACTTACTTAATATCAGCCTCTGGCTTGGGATACCCGGTAACGGCTTCCTATATCATCGACGTAAAATAAACCTTTTTTTAAGGAAAACGGGAATGAACTGAAGCGTTTTGCACGGGTTATTGTTATCGCGAAGGAGTTGGAACTTATCGCTCACTGTTCTTGATTTATTTGATTATTGATTTTTCATTTTCGTTTTCATTTTTCATTTTAGAAATTTGTAACAAACCGATTCACAAGTTCGGTATGTTTAGGGTGTATGTCAGTTGTGAGGTTTAGCACTTACCTTTGGCTTGTGGTTAAACTTGCTTTCATCGCACTTCGCCACGTACATTGGACCTCCAAAAGGGATGAACGGATTTACAGTTATGTCAAGGGAACATAAGTCTTCTAGGTGACGATATACTTTGGATACAAAGTTGTTACTAACTCCCAATTTTCCTGCCGTCTTTTTCTGGTTGTCATCATCGGACCAAAAGTACACCACTAACAGGATATCGGCCATAGCTGTCTTGGGGTATTCTTCGAATAAACTATTTTTTCTAAGGCTTCTTTTCTTCCCGCAACTCTCACACCGCCTGCCAAAAAATTTTGACAAGCTTTTGCAATAGGAAATTGACGACTTGAAGTCCGACTCAAGCAATCTAACGCGAGGATTTACTAAACTAGAGTGACATTCTCTCCTTACAGAAAGGTTTAGTAAATCTAATAATAATAATAAATAAAGGGTTATTCACAGCCTATCCATTGTAATGAATGGCTCTTCATCTGTGACGATAAAAATAAATTCAATATAACAAAATAAGTAGATATAGATAATAATAAAAAGATATACTATTATACAACTATAAGTATATATATATATATTTATATAGTCGATGCCAAAAAGGTTGGCCAGCAGAACATAATATAATACTATAATATCCATTGTTTTGGGCTATTGGTCAATTGCAGAAACGTTGTCCAGCAGATATCTTTTATACCAGAACCTAATGAGATGCGTAAACATCTAATGAGATTCATGAGACAACAGACTTCAATTGCGCTTTTCTTATCAATCAATGAGTGTGACTGCAATTAACCCGTGAAAAATAAACTCTTGTGAACAGTAAACAAAAGAAAAAAATTAAACTAGTGTGTAATTGACTGAATTGTACGTAACAATAGAGTGATTCATTTTTTTTACCCCGGAATAGTCTAGTAATTGTTTTACGGATTTATTGCAATCCAACTCGACATCGCAAGGTGAGTGTGACTGATCTGATTGAACATGCCAAAAGCCAACTCCGAGGATACTCGTTGGAATACGGTATGGCACAATAATGTTTACGGTAAATCAGATGAGGAAATTGCTTGTACTCTTTTCATCTGTCCGAAAAGCGTTTGTCGCTACGTAGAGTTATTTTTCACCACTGGAAATGTGACCCCAGAGAAATGTGGCAGAAAACATGGGTCAACATTATTGCCCCATGAAGAATACATCCTTATAGAATTAATCCTACAAACTCCGCAAATTCAGCTGTCCGACATTGCAAAGGAAAACGGTCTACCACTGGCAATACCTACCACGTAGCGACATTGTGTCGCGCTCTGCGGTGTTTTGTATTCACCTATAAGAAGGTAAATACTCGGCTGAAAATACCAGCTGAGTTTAGGCTAGTGTTATAATAATGTGAGTTTTTCAATTTAATATTTTCTCAGTTGAAAATATATAGATCATTCATGTCGAAGAACAACAACTGAAGGAGGAGGAGGAAGTGAGCGGACGACCTCGTACCTTCTGAAAATCAGGCTAATAACACTGAGGACTAAATATAATTTCCATGCCTAAAATATTTTGCACATTGCTCTTTCGAGGCCTGTACCATCGCATAGTGAATAAAAGCAGAAGGATTATTTGTTGCTTGAAACGCCAAGTCGTTTTGACGAATGAAACATTTCACCTGGTTAAAATACTCTTCAACGGGGTTGAAGTCTGGACTATATGGTGGAAGAAACCTTGCAATAAACCCGTAAAACCATTACTAGACTATTCCGGCGTGAAACAATGAATCACTCTATTATTACGTACAATTATACACTAATTCCATGTTTTTCTTTTGTTTACTGTTCACAAGAGTTTATTTTGCACGGGTTAATTGCAGTCACACTCACTGATTGATAAGAAAAGCGCAATTGAGGTCTGTTGTCTCATGAATCTCATTAGATGTTTACGCATCTCATTAGGTTTTGGTATAAAAGATATCTGCTGGACAACGTTTCTGCAATTGACTGAAACAAATATATATATATATATATATATATATATATCAGTCGATCCAGGAAAGGTAGTCTTACAGAAAAGTCAATTACACACATATAACTGTCACGTGTCCGTATATACAGAATAAATTAAATTGCTTGTGGTTCGCTGGTGTCGCGAGGTGGTAAGACCCGCGGCCCGGAGATACAGAAAACGCGAAGATTCGGAAGCAAGAATACTCGAGTTCCAGAATGGTTTGGCAGCAAGTATACAGGAGAGAGACACAAATTGGATAAATGCAGTGTCCGTTTACAGGAAGGTTGCGTTTCATCTGGATTTGACGAGTAAACATTTGCGTTTAATTACTCGGGCCAGGCCTTCGGCCGAGGCGCGAGTCAAGTTTCGCAAGTGTTTATTTTTTTTATTCTTCTTGTCGCTGGTTGGCGCCGTCAACCAATCAGATTTCGACTGGTCACGTGACACGTACGTTGCGCCAGCCATGTGACAATGAACAAAATTTTTAGGTTTTTCAAGATGGCGGCGAGTGGGAGTTTTGACTTAGCAAAACATTTAATATCAGCTGTTTTTTTGTGTAAACCAAAGGTTCCTTCAAGTGCAATACCAAGATTTTTGTCTTTTCTAAAGCTGTGAGGTGTTTCACGGGCTTTGGACGGGAATTTATCACATATTATGCGACATGTTTTAAGATACGCTCGTGAGACGTGACACTGACAGCTAGTCCGCTCTGCGATCAACACTGACTATATATAAAGACAACAGCTTGTAAATGTAAGTAGCCGCTAATCTGAACATGATAACCCGTATACCAATTGACTGTCGTTGTGTTGTTATTTATTGTTATTAACCTCTCGAAAGTGTAGTAGAAATGACCAGATTTCTCAGTTCTCTGACTGACAGGGGCCTTTTAAAAGAATTACAGTCGTTTCGACCCCCATGCACATGTATTTAAATGTTTATAAATTCGGGAACGTGAATCCAGCGTGCAGTGAGTGAGTATAAACTGAGTAAGTAATCAGAAATGAAGATTTTTTTCAAACGAACGATAAATGACTCTGATGTGGAAATCGCATATTTATCTGTGGCGTGTTTTTATTTTGTTCTATTTCCCGGGTCTATTTACATCTGGCCTGTACCTCTTTGTATTTGATTATTATTTAATGTTTTTTTTAGAACTGACATAATGATATTATGTATAGAGTAGTGTATTTATCATTATTGCAAGTTTATAACATAACTAAATTTGGTCCAGAACTGAGTATACTTACATGCAAGTGGCACTCTTTCTTCACTTCCCTTTCCCTTCCCCTTTCTTGGTACCATTATATATCCATGCAAGCTAGATCTTGTTTCAGTGTTTTCCATCTGAGGTGGTCCTGGCTTAAGATAACCCTAAGGTTACCTTAAGGACCTACCTTCTCATCATTGTATTTCTTATTATTGCCTTATTACTCGTAAACATTTCCATCATCTTATGAGAAAATAAATGTAATTGTTGTTGTTGTTCCTCAGTTCTTGACGTCAGCATTGTCACTTTCACTCGGTCATGATCAGGAGTATGAGTACTTTTAAGAATTATTTGGGAATGAAAATTAATCTTGCTGTGACCCCAATGATAGAAAAAAATGAGTGGACATTGCATGTTTATTTGTGGCCTGCCATTATAAGTTTCAGTCTCCTTCAAGATGTAGAAAATGAGCACTAGCACACTGGCAGCTCACTAATACTAGAAAATGGTGGTCTGTAGTTTACGACCTCAATCGAAACTATTGTATTGAGAATTTAGCCTGAATGTCAGCCATCTCCACTGGTTTGTTAATAATTGAGAATTACAAATAGATGACTTTATTTCACATGTAGAATGACATTACCTACATGTAACTATTCACAGTGAATAGCAACATTATGTGGAATTTGTTGTTCTAAATTGCTTGATTTCTCATAGTTGTACTGCACCTGATATAATTACAATGCATCAAATTTGAGTAACTCAATATCGTGAAGACTACTCAAATAACCATTGCACTTCAATCAACACCCATACCAAGTTTTTTTTGTAATTCTAACGACCCTCAAGGAACAATAATATTGAAAAGAAAGTAATATTAAACTACAGAATTGTGGGAAATTGTGGCTGAAATGTACATGCACAGCATGTATGTGTGCAACACAACCTCGAGGTTAAAACAATGATTATCATTAATTGTCAAATCACTTCAAAACAATGATAATCATTATTCTTAAAACCAGTCAAGGATAAAGATAAACAATTGTCAAATTCCGAACGGCGGTAGACGCGCTTAGTGTAGTGGTCATGACGTCTGCACTACACTGCAGTATACGCAAAGGGCTACGAGTTCGAGTCCGAGTAGGAGCGCTCAAAAATATTTTTTATCTCGTTTACCGTCTCTTCTTGTTTACCTGTGAACCCTAGCTCTAGGTGAGTGAGAACCCGTCGTTTACCCGTGAACTCGTCCGAAGGTTAGGGTTCGGTTTGTGGTTCGGGTTAGGGTTTGTCTTAGAATAATGATTATCATTATTTGAAAGCGATTTGACAAATAATGATAATCATTGTTTTTAACCTCGAGAACGCGTTGATGTGTGTGTTGTGTGTGTATTATGGCTCTATCATTTCCAACCCCCCACCCCCCAGGCATACCCTAACCTAAACCCCCCGGAATACGTGGGGCGTTTGCACATTGACATTTGACAGACAAGGGCATCAGTAGAGAACCAATTCTCTGGCTACTCTAGCACTAACCATGTTGACACAAAATTATGCTAGAACTCGATGCAGTACATGCTATAGATGGCCCGAGTTAAGGCCACTCAGGGCCTCTTGTTATAGAAGAGTTTGGTCGTGCTTTTTGCACGAGCGCGTAGGGCGAGTCCAATTTGAGCTTTTTGGAAACCATCTGATTGACTTTGGAAACCATCTGATTGACTTGACAAATGAGCGGAACAAATAAGCTTTGCTTCTGCTTATTCAGTCTTGAGTTTATACTAAATCTGTGGCTTAAAGGTACGCACTTTTCTCAAAATAGCGCAATGACGGGGTCAACACCGTTCACGCGCAAACTAAACTTGCCTATTAACTCAAACCAAGTGTAATTTACTGCATATTGTTTTCCTTTTTCCCCCTTAGATTTTCATTATAAAATATTGGGTAAAAATATCAGATAGTGAATGCTAGAGAACAGTAAGTTTGGGAAACCTTTTGAACAAAGTTTGATATGTACAAATTGGAATCACAAAACAACTGGTATGAAGTCATGCACATCAGGCAAGACCATTCAAGAATTAGTATTACAAAGTAAAAACGTTCAATAATAAATCATACGTAGGGAGCTAGGTTTGCTTCAGTAACTAACAACTAACTTACACTGGATAAAAAAGCCGGGATGTTTTGCGATGTTTAAATCTTTTAAATCAACCACGCTAAACCAGGTAATTAAGTGTAGAATTAAAACTGTTGGTTAGCTTCGCAGATAAAAATAACGAAGCATGACTAATTTTTGAATATTTAATGTTTTTTTAATAAGTGCCGTTAAAAACAGCTGCAATATTTGCCATTGTAGTATTTTCTTCAATGCATTATTTAAAATAAACAGATGTGGCTGTATTGCAACCGATGAATTTTTTCAATGATTATATGCAGTCAAACTAAAAAGTTCTTCGTACTACACAGGACAGTTTAGTTTTTTTTATTCGAGAAGCCAAGTGAACTATGCATGCATCAACACGCATTCAGCTCCGGTCGAACTGAATGAGTGATGATGATTCAGTGGTTGTTCTTCATATTTAAACTACAAATTAAAGAACGGAAAAAATAAAGCTAGAGCTTGCATATATGCTGTCGGTAAATTAAGCCGACTTAATAACAGTCGCTATCAACTCAGTACTGTGTTGTAGAGTCGAACATCCAACGGCGACACGGCCGAATATTATTTATTAAAACGTAGTATTTAATTTAAATTTAACAAGCTCATATATCAGGATGATCTCAAGGAACACTGAGTTATTACTCTCTCACCAATCGCCCCTTGAATTGAAATATCGTGACCAGATAACACAATTAAACGCAAGTGTTTACTCGTAAAATCCAGATAAAACGCAACCTTCCTGTAAACTGATACTGCATTTAATCCAATTTGCGTCGCTCTCATGTATACTTGCTGCCAAACCATTCTGGAACTCGAGTATTCTTGCTTCCGAATCTTCGCGTTTTCTGTATCTCCGGGCCGCGAGTCTTACCACCTCGCGACACCAGCGAACCACAAGCAGATCGATCCAGGAAAGGTAGTCTTACAGAAAAGTCAATTACACACATATAACTGTCACGTGTCCGTTTATACAGAATAAATTAAATTGCTTGTGGTTCGCTGGTGTCGCGAGGTGGCACAGGCAGCCCAATCTCAAGATTTGTGTATTGATACGCTTACAAATATCGCTTGAATAGTTCATATTATAAATCCTTCCAAAACATGTATGTTAGATAAATAAATACACGACTTCATCCTACAATGTTTCAGTTGTGGTTATTCATACCTCTGAGCTCTTCTAGGGTCGTTTCCGCTGTTTTTTTCGAACCTCTTTCCCTCACCTCCTAATAATAGGAAAAGGCTGGAAACAACCGACAAATATACGATGCATAACCTGCAATCTTTGCCACGAAAATCACACTTCGCTCACTCCAAATAACTTCAAACTACGGCAGGCCATAGAATGATAAATGAACTCATCCCTACCCCAATTTTAAGATCCAGCGATACCACAGTCTGGAGAAATCAAACTGCGTTGTCCAGCGGAAACGACCCTAGAAGAGCTCAGAGGTATGAATAACCACAACTGAAACATTGTAGGATGAAGTTGTGTATTTATTTATCTAACATACATGTTTCGGAAGGATTTATAATATGAACTATTCAAGCGATATTTGTAAGCGTATCAATACACAAATCTTGAGATTGGGCTGCCTGTGCCACCTCGCGACACCAGCGAACCACAAGCAATTTAATTTATTCTGTATAAACGGACACGTGACAGTTATATGTGTGTAATTGACTTTTCTGTAAGACTACCTTTCCTGGATCGATCTGCTTGTGGTTCGCTGGTGTCGCGAGGTGGTAAGACTCGCGGCCCGGAGATACAGAAAACGCGAAGATTCGGAAGCAAGAATACTCGAGTTCCAGAATGGTTTGGCAGCAAGTATACATGAGAGCGACGCAAATTGGATTAAATGCAGTATCAGTTTACAGGAAGGTTGCGTTTTATCTGGATTTTACGAGTAAACACTTGCGTTTAATTGTGTTATCTGGTCACGATATTTCAATTCAAGGGGCGATTGGTGAGAGAGTAATAACTCAGTGTTCCTTGAGATCATCCTGATATATGAGCTTGTTAAATTTAAATTAAATACTACGTTTTAATAAATAATATTCGGCCGTGTCGCCGTTGGATGTTCGACTCTACAACACAGTACTGAGTTGATAGCGACTGTTATTAAGTCGGCTTAATTTACCGACAGCATATATGCAAGCTCTAGCTTTATTTTTTCCGTTCTTTAATTTGTAGTTTAAATATGAAGAACAACCACTGAATCATCATCACTCATTCAGTTCGACCGGAGCTGAATGCGTGTTGATGCATGCATAGTTCACTTGGCTTCTCGAATAAAAAAAACTAAACTGTCCTGTGTAGTACGAAGAACTTTTTAGTTTGACTGCATATAATCATTGAAAAAATTCATCGGTTGCAATACAGCCACATCTGTTTATTTTAAATAATGCATTGAAGAAAATACTACAATGGCAAATATTGCAGCTGTTTTTAACGGCACTTATTAAAAAAACATTAAATATTCAAAAATTAGTCATGCTTCGTTATTTTTATCTGCGAAGCTAACCAACAGTTTTAATTCTACACTTAATTCTAGAATTAAACGCAAATGTGTACTCGTCAAATCCAGATGAAACGCAACCTTCCTGTAAACGAATACTGCATTTATCCAATTTGTGTCTCTCTCCTGTATACTTGCTGCCAAACTATTCTGGAACTCGAGTATTCTTGCTTCCGAATCTTCGCGTTTTCTGTATCTCCGGGCCGCGGGTCTTACCACCTCGCGACACCAGCGAACCACAAGCAATTTAATTTAATCTGTATATACGGACACGTGACAGTTATATGTGTGTAATTGACTTTTCTGTAAGACTACCTTTCCTGGATCGACTGTATATATATATATATATATATATATATATATATACACACGCGATCAAAAAAAGATAACACTCCAGAATATATATATATCCCCATATGTGTCTTTGTTGTTACCAAGGAAAGCAATACCATAGGGATCAGTACGAGTACAATGCGCAAACAATCGCTTCGTTTACGCATAGTTATGGTTTACGGTACCTAAATGCCTAACAATCTTTCTTCGCGCCAGTGGTTTGAAGTTTACAAACATTAGAAATAAAGGAAAGTTAAAGTTCTAATAGCGCAGCATTTTTACACATTGTTTGATCATCTTTTGGGGCTTTAAACTAATTTATTTAAGTACCATGCAGTTCGCTTAGAACATCTTTGCCTTAAAAGAATGGTTTTAGAAAATAATTGCGATGTCAAATCATTAGGGTTTAGTCACGTGCTCGGGAACGCTTGAAAACCATAAATACCCATAGTACACATAACCATTTTCATTAGCTTCAATTTATAGCATAATTCGACACTGAAACAAAACGCGGCCGCTTCTCGTCAAATGCAGGAATTACCGTGCGGATGAAAAATTAAAAACATTGCTCATCTCATGGGTCCAAAAAATATGAGCAGACTTCGAAATAATACTGTTAGATAATCAAAATAAATTTCTACTGTAGTGTATTCAGCGGAGCACGCGGTTGTGAAGGTTTTTTTATGAGGTAAGGTTTTGTATCGAAATTTCTACCAATTTATTATCGGCCATGTTGAAATGATTTTCTTTGATCGGCTACGAAGAAGACAGGAGTGGAATTAGAAATCTGAAAATCTTCATCAAATTTAGAACAAAATACTGAAGCTGAAATGGGGCTGAACGATGACTTAAAGATCCTGTGTCCGAGCCCATGGTGCTTTGCGCCAATATTATGATTAGTTTGTTTATCAACGGCCGCATAAATTAAAGGCTAGCTATTAGTCGAACTAAATACTCTCGATTGTTTATAAGTTTCATAAAAGAAGTGCACATACACTTTGGATAAATAATTTCATAATTTCTACCGGATTAAAAACCCAATCGAGCCCACGAATTTTTCCCCGGATGCTTCGAATATGATTTGAACAGTACTCGGCAGGAAGCCAGTTGTACTGCCTTTAGATTCTAATTCGGTTTACGAGTGCGACTTTCACAACTCTACAAGCAAACACATACTCTTGCTACTTTGTTTTCATGTCTCCAGTATTGTTTAGCTGTATTTGAAGATCTCTACTTTCCTTGTGAATGATATATTTTGAGTGCAAAATGAAATGTCGTACTCGCACTCGAGTCAAACTCACAGCGAAGTAACAGCTGAACTCGGCAGATTGGAGTTTGACCCGCGGTCGTAGTTTTGGTAGCAAGACTTTCTGGGCGTAATGGAGGATGAAAAAAAAGGTTAAGGGCATTGCTTTCTCTGCTAATAAAAATGCAATATATATACAGATACAGATAAGTCGTAACACCTCAGTGGAGCTGAGCCGTGCGAAATTATTACGAATGATCTTGATACCAGAAGTGGTTGCTTTGTATTTCCAACGAAGCCCGCCGGTCCCTTAGTGCAGCAAATCCCCGGGAAACTCACGTAGTAGTCCTTTTGAACCACAAATGTTCTCTTGTAGACCTAGAGAAAGTAAAATGTGGACTGCTGAAGGTTTATTTGTCGAGTCGCTTCGGCTCGCAGTCTGTTCTTTCTTCGGCATTTCTCTACTCGCCACTCTAGACCGGGATTCGAAGACATATTCGACTAAAGTTTCATTTTAAAAGGTATATATACCAAAATTAAGATAACCGAAAGTCTGTTAAGCATATATATCTATAAATAATTACACGATGGCCTAAACTAGAGATAGATTTCGAAAGATTCGAGAGTCCCCACATAATAACGCAGGCAGCCCAAGCTAATGATTTTTACAAGGAATGTATGGGAATTTTTAGAAAAAATCTAAAACTGTACTAAAATGATCAATAAAGTCATAAAATATTACCTGTGTGTTGTGATGTTGTTCCTCTTCATCACTGATGTGTTTATTTCTGGTTTGAGGCACTTCTGGGCTTCTTTTTTTTCTCCGAAGACGCCTCGTGGATCCACAGCTATTTTGACCATGTTATGACGAAAATCATTGTCAATATTAGGACAGACACATAAAAAAATAACTTCAATTTGTTAATTAAGCAATATAACACGCTTTCCATGTCTTTGTTCTCTTATATAAACACGCGGGATATGTTGGGAGAACAAAGAAAAACTTGAAAATCACGAGCCGCTAGGCGAGTGATTTTCAAGTTTTTCTGCGTTCTCCCAACATATCCCGAGTGTTTATATAAGAGAACGAAGACATGGAAAGCGTGTTATATTGCTTTTATAAAATAACGAACAGGAAAAATACGAGAGATAAATCTTACGCACGCAGGATCAGAAGATCAATTCTCCTAACTGTAACATTCGTCAGAAATCGACCGACGGTGAGTTTGCACAGTGCGGGAAATTCCCCAAGGCAGAACTGAGAGAAACGAAGGCATGCTCGTGAGGACGATCTGTGTCAGTTTGTGGCTCTATTTTGAAAACATTTGCTTCGACATTCGCCGAAATGAGAATAACTCGGAATTCAAGACATTTTCCCCCGGAAATTTAAGGCATAAAGGCATTCAAGGAGTAGAGGACTTGAACTGGGTGTTTTTGTCGCTGAATGTACACGAGGAAACATGATTCCCCGATCCCTGTTGAACGTTTTGATGAATCAATGAATGAACTTTTATTTTCGCCAAACTCAATGGAAAGATCTAGCTGTTGGAACCTTCCTTCCAATGAGGTGAGGCTAAGAGTGCAAGGTAAGAGGAAAAGCTCATTTTGTTCTGTAAAAAAATCAACAAGTTTTCATTTGGTTGTTATATCAACCTGAAGGCTGAACTGTCGCACATGAGTTTGCAAAATCCATGTAGTTGTTCAAAAGCCGGCAAGGAAAAAGCTAAAAACCTTATCTGAATTATCTAAGACCAAGCAGGATGAATGATATAACAAGTGGCCTTTAGCTTATATGAAGGCTTATTATTTCGTGACTTCGTCGCCGACGAAATGTACTTTTACGGTTTGGGATAAAAAAAAGACAGAACAAAAAATGAAAATGTTGCCTTGCTTTTCCCTCTCTTGTACTCTAGCTCGATTCCTCACTATTGTTTAAAAACTAGACTTGTTAAGCCGTTTGTGTCTTTAGTTTTACCGTACAAAATAAGTTAAACGAAAAGTGGTTTTGACTTTTGTTTGTTGGATTATCTCGGCCGGGATGGTTTGTTAAATTATCTCGGCCGGGATGGTTTGATAACTTCGTCGGTTGGTTGTATTTTTGTTAAATATATCCGTCGGTTTTGCTGATTAAAATCATATTGAAAGTCAACATTTGGTGAAGACATTCTTCCTTGTCGTTTGCTATTTTTATTTCATTCACAATCGGCAATCGCGTGCCAGCGAATTGCCATGTCTATGGACTCTCATATAAACACGGCTTTCAGCCAATCAGCGCGCGAGTTTCCTCTGGGTTATTTTATAATTTACAACAACAAAACACTTTTAGCTTCAAACGAGTGTGTACAAACTGCCTTTCGAGTCGAAAAGTCCAAAACGTAAACACGTCTTTCTGCTTTCCCGAACTCTATAAAAATACATAATCTACTCTAAACTGTTTGTTTCTACTTAAGAACGTTATGTAAATATCCTGAATAAGAGATTTTAATCACGAACTAGAAAATTATGTATTTAATTCAAGACAATTTCTCAGTTCTAGTTCTAAAAGATCGGTAGAACTTGTCACAAAGTCGATCACAAATTAGCCGAAAATGCTTTGTTCGACTCGAGAGAAAGCTCAAATTTTGACAAATGGCACCACAGAAGGAAGTTTGACTCACCGATTAACTTTTCCCAGTGATGAAATGCTTTTAAAATCCTCATTTCTTGATTTTTTTTAACAGATGTGTGCACAACCTGAATTCACAAATCTCTGCAAAGCCCGCTTCGAAAGCCGACCGCGCGTCTGTTAAAATATTGCATATGAAAATTAGCCAATCAGATTGCGAGAAAATTGGCGGTTGTTGTAAAAATAAATATTGAGGAGGCAGGAAACACGAGACGCCATTAGTCCACGTGGCGACTCTTCGAGGCCTCGTAATTCTTCGAAAATCCAAACGAACGAGTGCCGAAGGAATCCAACACCTCCGTGTTTTTTCGAGGAGATTCGGAGAACGAAGTCATTGTGCTCAATCGACCAATCGCTGAACGGTGAAATATGCAGAACAGAAGGCATATCAGCCATTAGAAGAGCGTAATGGAATGGACAGTATTACAAAATACAATAGCTGCATGTGAAAATGCACGCAGTCGCCTACATTTCCACAGTTCTCTGCAAAAACACAACGTGAAAAACCCCAAATTGTACGGCACCAACAAAACCTGGATCGGATCGGATCGGATCGCGGATCGGATCGGATCGGATCGGACACATTTACGTTTAATTATATTTTTCCGCCACAACAATTACGACCCGTTTCGTTTATATATCACGTTTTATTTTTTTGCTTTGACAGCTAAGTATAAAATACATATGTTTATGCATTTCCCCTGAATTTCAAGTGAAACCTTTCGTGGTGTGAGTCAGTAGTTAAATTATATGAAGCTTAGTCCGGCGTGTCGATTTCATTGACACAAAAATGCGACCTAAACATTTTTCGAAGGCTATGAAAGGGCTCCAAACAGTTTAATTCTTCCACACAAAAAAGAGAAAATCATGGAAAATACGCAATATTGTCTTCCCTGAACTGGTTCCCTTTTTGTTTGGCCGTTTCCTAGCCCTGCTAAACTCGAGTACTCGTTTGAATACAACCTCCGCGCTTTTGCAAACTGTCTAGACCAGTCGCGCTGTTAACACTCCTGGATCGATTCCCCTGTATAAATGTGGAGAAAAAAATAACATTTAGAAAGTTAAACTGTAACTCTTACATTGTAAAAATTCCAGTCAAATTACTGTCGAAGCTTTAAATGTATGCGAAAGTCTGCTGGTAGACTGATCCGTTTCGCCATGTCCCTGATACACTTTGATTTATGGTTTCGTTTATGTATTTCACGATCGAACCACTTCTTTTGTCGGTCGGTGATCTGGGTGATGGGACCTCGCCTAGTACACTTAAACACTAAAGCCTGACTCGAAATCCTGACTTGAAGGATAGGTAAACCCTCGAGCAAAATACCGAACTATAAAACGGCCCTGTAATTTTTTGGGTGGGGTGATCCGATCCGTGATCCGATCCGATCCGATCCGATCCGCGATCCGATCCGATCCGCGATCCGATCCGGTCCGATCCGATCCGATCCAGGTTTTGTTGGTGCCATAAATCGTACCTTTTAAAGAGAACACGAACGTATAAGAAAGTAAATCAATCCGTTTTTCGTTCGGCGAGAACGGAACTCTATACTCGGTCATATTTTTCGAAAATCTGGTTGTGAAAAACAATTCAATGTGAACAAGGGAAATAGTAGACACCAAATTTCTGGAGAAATGCACTTTTCTACGTTCCGTCGTCATTGCCGTCGCCGTCGGCTGGTTGCTTTAAGTCCTAACTCAGTGCTCTTTGCTCATCTGTTAGGCTCCAGGAAAGATAAGGGTTAATACGAGTTAATACACTGACCTATTTGTCACACCATATTCTAGCCGCTACATACACGTATTTTTTCACTCTCATATTGCAGTCAGTTCAACAGAATCGTCTATAACAAATTCTTGTACAACTTACCTTGCATGGTCAGTTCCGTTTTTGGTTATTTTACATTTGAAACAACTTTTGAAGAAAACTAAATCAAGAAATCGACTCAGTACATTTCTATTTGACATTTACTTCACCTATTGTTTGCTGAAAAGTTCGTTGGTCTGCCCTGCATATTTCACCGTTCAGCGATTGGTCGATTGAGCACAATGACTTCGTTCTCCGAATCTCCTCGAAAAAACACGGAGGTGTTGGATTCCTTCGGCACTCGTTCGTCACAGCTTCCGAAGAAAATCCACGTTCAACCACAGGCTGCCTGTGGTTCATCTAGCACAGGCAGCCTTACATGGGGGAAACACATTGATGAAATAGCTAAGAAAATTTCATCTGGAATTAGTGCCATAAAGAGGTTGAGAGATTTTGCAAACCGTGACACGCTTGTCTCCGTATATAATGCATTAGTTCAGCCCCATTTCGATTATTGCTGTGAAGTTTGGGATTCGTTATCAAGTGGCCTAGTTCACCGCTAACAGAAGATGCATTGTCGAAACGAAGCCGGCCAATCAGAAATAGCCTTACACTTACTTGGCTGGATCACTCTAGCCGAACGTAGGGTTCAAATTAAAGCTAGACTAATGTTTAAAATACTTCATGACTTGGCACCAAAAAGACTGTCTAACATTTTCAGGGATTCATATGCAGCCTCAACTGGCTACCATTTAAGGAATTCCAATAAAAAGGTAGCTCTTCCGTTACCTAGAGCATAATTTTTGAAAAATAGTCTAAGCTATAACGGTGCTAAATTGTGGAACTCTTTACGGAATGAAGCTTGTAGTTGCGAGTCGCTGGCTTCGTTTAGTAATTTAATAACTTAATTTTCAATACTTTACTTTATCCCATGGGCCAATCAATTTTACAATTTTAGATTAGATTGATTACCTCTATATTATTAGTCATTATAGTATCTACACTTAGTAGTAGTTATAGTTAGGTCCTTTTTAATTGAAGTGTGAATTTTCAATTTTTAATTAATTGTATTTTTATATATTTGTGAATATCATTAGTGACACGTCCTTATTGGAAACCAGCTGTAAGTTGAATAGGATAACGTGTATAAATGAAGTTGATCTTCCATCTTCTTCCAAGTATATACCAACGTGCGAAACATCAGCTGCTTTGTTTCTCATGATCTAGACTTCAAACCAACGCACCGCGCTACTCTCTGTCTAGCCTCCCTGTCGTGCCCCGCCTCCAAGATCTCGGCGGTTTTTTTGACGCGAAACACAAATTGAATCCCTGCAATGGAAACAAATGGACCACTCGCAACTTCGTCGCTCGCCTGTCTCCAGAATAAAAAAATCACGCTTTGCTCGCCTGAAAACAAATTTGTGGTTGACATGTGGCAAGTCTACTCCCCGAGGCGGTGTGCCGCTGAGCCCTTGAAACCCTTACCCTGTTCCAGACCAAGAAATTGTATTTTTGCGACCCTGTGAATTTTCAGACAAAATAGCAAAAAAGGTAGGTACCTGTTCCAGACTAGAAACAACGAAAACATTCCCTGTTCCAGGCAAAATGGCAAAACGATCACTTCGGGCATAAAGAACGTCAAAATCGGCATCAGTGAGCGTGGACAAATAATTAAAATTAACACCATTTCTTTACTTGTAGTCTCAATTTGAAGAAATGTTGGTGAGTTGTTAACAAAATGAAACTACATATTTTAGGTATTTTATGTTAGTATGATGACGTTGTTGTGACGTCATAATTGATGCCTCCTTTTTTGGTGAATTTCCCCCTTCAATAAACATTACAAACAGACTACACCATCAAAGGGACTTCATGACATACATTCGTTTGGCGCAAATTTGAACGTTCTACGACTACTACAGCAAAAGTTATAGAGGAATGACTGTTGCTATGACGTCGTCATATTCAGTGGCGTCAGGACTCAGGAGTCGTACCTAAATAAGACTGCCTATTGTTAAAAAATCAAGAAAAGAAAATAATGTGACTTTTGAGTGCCAGACTAGCGCAAATCATCATTAAAACTCGAAAATCACGCAAAGGATTTTTTTCTAAGGGCATGTATAAAAAACTATGATGTCATAATGACGTTACCGAAAATATGACTTCAATTTTATGTCGGTTATGGACAAAAAAAATCAAAATTATAAAAACATACGATTTTAGCCACCAACGTGTTTTATGATTGGACAAAATGTCATGCAACAGTATTTACAACTCTAAAAGATGAATGAAGCGATATTTTCATAAATGCTTTTGTGTTGTTTATTTCCCGCCACATTTTTGCGGGAAAATGGACAAAATTCAAACTTTCATAACTTTTTGATTTCCTTACCCAATCGACATCGGGTTTTCGATTCCTTCATTCTCATCCCAAGGAGATTTTAACAATATACGACATTCCGTTTTTAGAGGTAACGAACAGTTATAAGAAACGTATTACAAATGGATAAATGACGTCATTGTGACGTCACAAAGGTTATATTCCTTTTACGATTCTACATCCTTCAACCAAAATTTAATTTTCTGCATTGAAAACTTTTTTAAATATAGAACTCATGCCGTTTTTATGGTCGTTTGTGTCCACCGTGGATATCCTGTTCCAGACTAGAAACAAGAGACTATGTGGTTATGCTGTACGAGATCTATGTGACCAGGACTACATTCACAATCACAAGAAGTTGCTTAATTCTTTGGACCATGCATCCCGGATATTGATGATCGGAAACGACCTGGTCCACATGAACCACCCTCAGCTGATATACAACATCTTCCCTGTTACAGACCAAAACAGAGTAATTTTGATACCTGTTCCAGACCAAAACAGAGTGATTTTGATACCCTGTTACAGACCAAAACAGTAATTTATATACCCTGTTCCAGACTAAGACTTGTCAAAAACCATACCCTGTCGAGCAGCACGTATCCGTATAGCCCACCCCCTCCACCCCCCCCCCCCCCCCCCCCTCCCCTTTGGTTTACGGAAAAAGTAGCGATAAACCCGGCAGTAACATTAAGAGCCTTTTGCTGTATACGCTTCCATCCTACCGATTTTTTCTCTATTACTCTATTTTTTTATATGGACGATAGTCTTTTACTGAGAAATAAACCACTCGTAGAAAATATCGATGACGTCACGTTTGCCGCCTTTTGAACTACAAAGATGGCGACAGGTTTGTGAAAATCAAGAGGAAAATGTAAACACTAAAACAGCTTAAATAAGCTGCATGATAATGAATATTCCGAGCACAAAAAGCCAAGTACGATCTAAAACTCTCGACTGCAACGAAGAGACAAGAAAACCCGATGAAACTACCCAGAACAGGTTAGAAAGATCACCGGCGAAGTTTGTACTGACAGTAGTAAAATGAATAGATAAGAGTTATTAGAGCAGTTTATTTGTTCGCGAACGAGTGAAATGTTTTGGACTCGAGAGGATAAACTTCATATATTCGCACCACCGTGTAATATTCTCTGTATAACGGCATTTTAGAAAAATCGATCATCTCGTTTGGAAGATTTTCGCATTTTACGTAAAAACAATTAAGGGATGAAAAAAGCACAGTTAAAGGGTTCAATTCGATTGTCAATGTCCCTTTAACTCAGTTCCGCTATGACTAGCGCTATGGCTATTATTTTTGCTATCCCAACGAGCAACCATAAAGCTGTTAAGTGGCCTTTCAGTCACCGGAAACTTGCAGCTCTCCACATGCCTGGTCAAAACTCTGTGAGATAGTAGGCGCGGCCTATCGCATCTTCTGTTTAAACCTGCAGTGCTTTTAGACTTCAATATAGTATACTATAATATAGACACTTAAATATATTACGAAACAGGAAGGAAACTCAACTTACGATTCATATTTACCTAATAGGCAGAATTTCACAAACAACAACTTGATCAACGTTTATTTTTCTCCTCTTTACTGTAGTCGACAAAACTGATCCATTGATTTGATCTTCCTATTATTCGAATACGTGTTTCACTTTTAGACCGACTACATTAATGCTCCCTTGGCGGCCTTTATTGTTCTCTAGCAAGCTTTGAATACAATAAAACATATTAGGATAATTCACAAAGCTTTCGGACGTTCAGCTAAGTAAGCATAATGAAGATCAGTTAAATAATATCTTGCAAATGTGGCCGTTTAAAAAGCACGGACGTGTGGGAGTTCCGGTTTATTGGTATTATATTTTAATACAAGTCATGTAATAAAAAATATTAATTATGCCAATGATATATTACATGAGTTTTACTCATGTAATAATACAGCGACTACAAATAGTACTCAAAACATCACTCGACGATATCGCAGGGACCAAAGATAGCACTAGCGTTCACTTTTAAAGGTAAGAGTGACTATTTGATATGAAAACTAATAACAAAATATTAGAGGGAAAGGTACTTCAAATCAAATCAGTGGTTTGACCCTCTGCAACTTGGCAAAGAGACTGGATTAAATACCTAACGTGCGGGGATAGCCAGTAACTATCAACATGTCAGTGTTGAATACAGTGTAATAATGTATGTATGTTTGGGGAGTTTCCATCACATAAAACGAAATGTGTCATAGGTTAGATTGTGTCCTCTCTTGTTGGCATCTACGTGCCGATAGCGGCCTTCCATCGTACAAACTTGAACGATAACATAAAAAGTCTTCGTTTGTTTACGTTTCTAGTATCGTAATCGCGTAATGTAAAGAGTACAAACCGTAAAGAGGCTAATTTCGGTCAATCGAATTGTCTGAGCAGTCAAGGTTTCTCAAAACAAAACTACAAACATAAACACCATGAGAAAGAAGAGAAATACCATGTTAATGTCCTGATATTCTTTTCAAACTTTTTCGATAGTAGTAGCAAAGATTAAAGTGGGTTACAAATGCTTTTTTTCTAGAAACCTGATTTCGGTTACAGTGCACCGATTCTAAGCTGCTCTAAAGTTCTCTTAGAAAGCATAATTCTTCATATAGTCGAATCTTTGCCATCCTTCATCAATATAGTCTCCAATTTTCTCCAGTATACCTGGAAAGCACACACTGCTAATCTGAGTAGTTATTTTTGTCTTTCTTCCCGAGAAAGTTTATATTATCTGGGGGTTCACTGACATAGCCTCTTTAACGATGACCTGAAAGTCTCACTTAAAACTACCAGTATCGCAAACACGTATTAAATATAAAATTAACGATTAAGCTTCAGTAGTTATTTTACTGGACTGGTTGGACTATACATGAGTCAGACATGCGGTTATTTCATAGTGTATGCCGTAAGATACCACGTTAAACAAAGTATACAGACGTTTCTTCAAACACGAAAACCTGCATGTTATTTATGTTATAAAATCAATATATATATTTTTCAACTCTACTGTATTTCTGAAGATCAAAATTAGCATTTTCATCTTAGCTTCCCTTTCGATCAAATCATGATAAACCACCAATTTGATTCGTTCAAAGATAACGTTCAACTTACCGGCTGATCACGAAAGCAAACAAATCATAGACAAAAATCGTAACATGTACAGAATCCATTATCATTATAATGTGAAGGCCAAGCCTGTTATTGTGAAATTTCAGCGCTGTAGCTTTAGAAGCAGTAAAGCTCCAGCCATTTGAAATTAGAGTAATTGGTGTGAGAAAAACAACGGAGGCCTTTCTAGACTCGCGTTCGTATATTTTCTGCATTTGAAATGCATATAACTCAACAGAAAGTCTTTCATGTGGTAGCATTAGTTTTCCTCTACAAATTTATCTTCCAAATTAAGCATGTTAGGAGGTGGCCATTGTGAATGCAGTTTATATCTGGAAAACATTTTCAAGCAAATATGCGACTTAACTCAACAAACACAGTGAAGAGAGTTTCATAAAAATAAAATCCACCTACGTATTCCTTTCAGTCCCTGATATAATGCAACTGAAAAGCCTAACAGTTTTAGCGGTCCTAGTTACGGTAATTTATTTAACTTACGCATCGGAAAGATTCAACGCTTTGATAAAATTCTGTTAAATTAGAAATCACAATATAGTTACCAAGGTCACTAACTTGATCATCTTGATGTTGAAAACTTGTGTTTTAAAGTACCGTTTTCAGTTTCAGTATAACATCGTTTGAAAGTTTTTGATATATTTTGTAGATTCTAAGTGAAATATGGATAGAAGTCGTAGTATCGAAGGAATCTATAATTGATCTTCGTTCCTGTTTTTACATTTTTAGGGAATAGGCTTTAAAACCTTGTAGCAAATATGGGAAATGACTACGGCAGTACATGACCACATGCCTAAAGTAAAAATACAAAATGAACTAAAATGTACGTATTTTTAAGGGGTTTTGTAGTTAGTTTTCAAGAATCCTCTTCTTCAGTATACAATTCTATAAAATACCGTGCAACATCCCACGCGTCACTCGTATATACACCTGTACCGGACAAGCGGCAAACGACGAGCGACATCCCAGACGGAAATGGATTGTGATTGTTACCTTTAACACTGTCAATCATCATATCCTCCTTAACAAAATATACAGATATGGTACCCCACTCATTTGGTTCACAAGTTATCTGGAAAACAGGTCTCAGTATGTTGAAATTGACAATATAAAATCTAGTATGTTTATCATCAGATGTGGAGTACCTCACATTTCAACACTTGGACCATTGCTTTTTTTCTTGCATGTAAATGATAGGCCAAATTGTTCAAAGAAGGCTGATTTTAGAATTTTTACTGATGATACAACTCTGTTTTATTCCTGTGATCAGTACTTTAAATGAACTAGAAACTGTTATAAAAGGAGAATTTCATGTATTGTCTTCTATATTATTGTACTGCCAATAAGTTGTCTGTTATTTAAAAACAAAAACTCACTCAAACTTCACTCATGTGCTCATCTCATCCGCTCGTAAAAAATCTAAAGTTGAAATACCTAACTGATAGAACAAAAAGAATACATTGAATATCTAGGAATACATGTATGTATATTGATAAAAATCTGAACTGGAAACGGCTCAAATCCGACATATCAACAGTAAAATCTTTTTTTTAAACTTCGACACTATCTGAGTTTGCAGATGTTAAAGCCAATATATTATTCCCTAGTATATCCCTATCTTCAGTATGGAATTACGAGCTGGGGCAATACTTACAAAAGTAGTCTTCGCTCACAGCAGGGAAAAAGCCACTCCTTATTTTAATCTCCTAGAACTACTACCCTTAGAGAATATTTTTTAATTAAAGATCTCTATATTTGCTTATAAAATCTCAACTGATAGAACTAATAATCCTGAGATCTTATAAGGGAATCTGATGTACATTCTTACAATACCAGGTACGCAAAAAAATGTTTTTTATAGGTCCAAAGTGAGAACCGACTATGGTGTACATACATTTAAATATTGTTGAAGATATCCCTGTTGATATAAAAATCTAGGCTATCTGCAGTTTAAAGAACGTTACAAAATCTCGGGGGGGGGGGGAACTCCTGTTTGTGACGTATTATGTATGTGCCGCCAGGGTCGGGGTTCAGCATTTTTTAGGCATCAGGTTTTTTTCCCCCAAAAAGGGGGCAATCAGGGTTTTGGAGCTCGGATTTTGGGTCAAACAGGGTCAGGGTTTGAGCCTCTTGGCCTCACATACATACCCATTTTTCATCTAAGTACCCCCATGCCTTGAAAAAAGGCGTCGATGCGAGCGTTCTTGAACTTTCTAGTATGGGGCTATAATTATTACATTTTATCCACTAGTTACCCTACAGTCCTATCTGTCATAAATATATATTGAATACAGATATGAAGTTCTGTGAAATAATGATATGTAATCACTATTTATAGTTAGTATAGTTATTTGGACTTTAGTCTATGTACTTTTATTGTATAAGACTCCAAATAAAATATGTCTGTCTGTCTGTCTGTCTCAAGTCACAGGTCTAGTATTATGTGTGCTTTTTTAGTAATTAATTATTGAATTGCTGTTGTCATTACTGTTTTCTCTTCTGCTCTGACTATCATGTTATCCTTGCAAAAATAATAGCAATAACAACTTGCAGCCTTGACACCGTATAGATTTATCTTTTCAACTTTTCATGTGGCGGTGGTCAGCTCGAAAGCTTATTGCTCCTCTAACCATCGCACACTCATTATCTAATCTATTTTTCATGTGTAATCTTGTAATTCTCTATTTGTAATACTACTTGTCGAATTACCCTGTACATAGTCAATAAAATGAAACTGAAACTGGTGAATTCGTTTGTTTGTTTGGCTCCTGGTAGTAGTATACACCTGTTTCAAAAAGATTGTCCCGGACAAGCGGCAAACGACAAGCAACGAGCGAGTTGCTAAAGGTCTGGTGAATTCGTTTGTTTTCGGAGTGAAAGGCTTTAAGAAGAATATTAGTGGTTTCTTTCGTATGGATTTTCTAATTGCACCGTATTCCATTCCGCATAGCTGCCGCCAGTTATAATGAGTAGACAACCTTTGTCGTTTGACGTTTGAAAACCATATTTGCAATAGGTGTAGTATGCACACAATGTTCCGGTATAAAAGAGTAAGCTAATTTTTTCACGCATGGCGAATTCAAATTGCAGAGCAGCGCAGAACGTAGGCAGGTAGGCGAGTGAATCAACCTCTCCTGTTAAAATGCGAAATGCTGAGGGTTTAAAATCAAACAAACCAACAAAAAGTGAAGAGAGAAGTTGTAGAGATCATTTACCACGCGTGAGGTTCGGATGGGGGATATGTTCGAGCTCGTTTCTGTGTGTGTATAGGCCAAGCCCGAAGGGCGACGTCCATGAACGAGACCAATATTCCCCCATCCGGACCGAACAAGCTTGGTCAATAAATGTTTTATTCAGCTTTTGCTAAACAAAACTGTGCTTCAGTTCTTTTTTCAAACAATACATGTACCACTGCAATGGTTTCTTTCGCAAGCTACAGTAGCATTGTGTCAGTTAATCTTTTACCTGGTATCTTAAGTTTGCCGACAGTGAGTATTTCAGAAATTGGATTTTACGGAAATTATTTGGCGTCGGATTCACTCACATGACGAGCCAGAGATCGTCGGATATTCGCAAATGCGTGTTTCTATGGAGTGAATTGTTATCATCGTGTTTGATTTGTGGTTTCGACAATCACTCTCTCGGTAAATACCTTACAAGATTTGTACACAACCAGGAGCCTGCGGTGCGTGCAGTTTGATAGGATCTGTTTTATTTTGAGGGCTGGACTTCAGTGAAATTTTGACATGGGCCAAATACGCTACGTGTGGTTTCCTTTAAAGAGCGATGGACCTCTCTGGACTCTGCTCTACTGCGAGTATTTCCTCGGAAAGAATCTAATAGTTCTTGTAAGAACTAGTATTTACTCAATTCAGAGATTTGCGCTGTGAAAGTCGGGCAATTTCTTTCAAACAGCTAGAGTAGAGGACATAGCGAATCTGAAAGTCGATCGATTCAGAAATTGGCGGGCATTTAGAATTAGATGGACGAGCAAGGTCAACATTCGACTACTTTTGGAGTTATTGCCGCCATACTACGACAAAATAAGAAGAACTCTGACCAGGACCACTATAGCTGGCTTGTGGTGCCATGAATGAGCTAGAACTCACCAGAGCCGCGGAAACAACAACAACAGTCAACATGCAGTGAACCCGGGACTGAATCCGCTCAAAGATGAGAATCGAAGGGAGGACTGAATCCGCTCAAAGATGAGAATCGAAGGGAGGTGATCAAATTGTGCTATCTCTTAGGGGTAAATGTCATGATGGACCACGCCCAAATTGCCATCTCTTAGGGGTTAATCATTTTTCCCGACGAGCATCCCCGACTTTTTAATAGGGGAGTCTAACCTACCCCCCCCCCCCCCCCCCTACCTCCCGGGAATCGCGAACACTGAAAGAAGCCCTTGAAATATCCACTATAAGTATAAAAGACAAGACGGAAATCGATCGGCGAAAAGGAGATCCCCTGTTTCCGTCTGAAATTAAGAAGCGATCCAGCGATTTATGCATACAACGAAATGGCGGGAAGGCTGGTCAAAGTCCAGCGGTGTTTGCACCATCACAAGCACTCCTGTTTGATATACACTCACATAGATACATACTCATGTTTGCGTTCCCGTGCTTTCGTATCTGTGTTGGCGTTTGTATTTATTTGTAGTTCGTACTATATGTTTACATAATGTTACATATTGTATTATGCCTATCGCAGTTAAATGTAGTTTGTCACTGTACGTAACCATTCGCCGGTAGGTGTTTGTATTTAAATATGTATACAGGTATTGATATATAGAGATAGGTTTTTATACCTTAGAGTAGAATAATTATGATATATATATTTTATATATAGTCGTTTTCATTTTGTTTTGTTCCACACGACCCCACAAGCGGCAACGCTTTAATTCTTATGGTGTTTAAATAAAGATTATTGTATTGTATTGTATCCCCGAAGACAAGACCGGCTAAAGTTGAAGAATCTGCAGAAGTATGTTTGCAAACATCAACGATGATCAACGATGTTTGCAAAAAATATCAGGTTCCTCTCGCATCTGCCATTGCTTGTCAAGCCAAAAATTCAAGCGATTGAATCTAACTGGAATCGAGAATTCCAGATCAAGGATGGCTAACTGATCAGTTTATTAAAGCTGAGAAGGACAGGGGTAAAGAAAATATTTTCATTTATAAGTTTCATATTTGTCCACCATTTATGCAGCTTTGAGTAGAAGAGGGGTGAAGAAGGGTGGGAAGAATCTTAGCCGGCCTCCCCCTGAAAATCGAGTTACCTGGAAAGGGCAACTTTTAATATATTTCTTTGTAAATCGCAATCAACTGTTTATAAGGTAAACATACTCGTTCTCGTCTCAAAAGCCCTAAATGGCTGTTTAAGCCCAAAGTAATGTACCGATCAATCGAATCAATCGTTGCCAGCGTGGTCGTCCTAATGGTGTAGTGGTTAACACATCGGACTAGTATACCGAGGCCGTGGGTTCGAATCCCGTTCAGGGCATATTTTTCTCTTTCACCGTTATTCTGATTATTAATATTAGGGATGGGTTTCTTCTCTCTATATACTTTATATATATATATATATATATATATACAGTGTTTTCTATATCCCAACTGGTTCACCCAGGTTGAAGTCCTGGCATCACTCTGTATTCGGGATATAGAATACACTTTTTATGGGAACTAAAATTTCATACAGTGTTTTCTATATCCCAGCTGTTTATCCAGGTTAAAATACAAGCGGCCTAAAAGAGATGTCTGCCAAACAAAATATATTTTTTGAGTTGTTCTGTATCCGGCTAGCCTGCGTGCAGACGTTCTCTTCGGGAAAGAGACGTCTGCGAAACGCCGTTGATAATCGTGTTCTGGTCACGTGTTTCTTCACCAGTATTTGAGGACCGCGCGCTGATTGGCTGTTGACGGAGGATTGTCATAAAGTCATATATGATTGGCTAATAACTTCCGAGATGACCCCATGTTTACTTTTCGAAAGTGGTTATTATTTACATAAACGTCTAGTTGTGTTTTATGTTTTGCCAGGAGTCCATTTTTTTGTAGTGCAGTGTTCTCCTAGTTTTGCTGATATTGTGAAACATAACGGCAAGAATCTAGTATTAAATTAGAGCTTTCTACTCTTAGCTTCGAAGTTCACTTAAATTCGCCATATATTTGTAAACACTGGGTCTTGAAGTTGAAGAAAAGGCGAGATGTGAAATATAATCTTCGAAGGCAGATCTTTACGAGAGTTATCATTCGAAAGCCACAAACGCAGGTCTGGTCGTAAAGAAAAGGGACAGTACATGTGCTAGAGAATTGTTTGAGTCAGACTGACTCCAGCTCTGCCCCGAAACGATGGAAATGCGATCGAGCCGACGTACTTCCCTCGTAGAAGGTTGCCGACCACAAGAATATAAACTCCTGCAGCGAGAAAATCAAATAAATGTACGTACCTCCATGATATTCCACTTTCTCACATTTGCTCGTCCGTGTTACCAATTCTGGATGATTCAGTTGTCGTAGGTGAAAATATTAAACCAAACAAAACACAGAAGACAGTCGTCCAAGTCAAGCCGGTCGAATGGCCGAGCAAAACAAATGTTATAACACGAATGCCTTGAAATTTTGGGTAAGATGTAACAGTTGTTTCGTGGAACTTATAGCCAGATTGTATGGAAGAATACAGTTTTGAGAGAAAATGTCCAGCAACTCTTTCTCAAAGCAGTAGACCGAGAATGTTGTGTTCGCTAAAATCGCCTAGGAAAAATAATTACGAATTTTAATTATGATAATTTATGACCAGAACACGATTATCAACGGCGTTTCGCAGACGTCTCTTTCCCGAAGAGAACGTCTGCACGCAGGCTATATCCGGCCAGCTGGTTTACCCAGGTTGAAGTCCATGGTACCACAGTATGCCTGAGCACTTCGGGATATTGAACACAAGCCTAGCTAAAAGCGATGTACGCGAAACAAAATTGTTTTTTGAGTTGTTCTGTATCTCAGCTGACCTCTTAGCTGGTTTATCCAGGTTGGAGTCCATGGTACCACAGTATGCCTGAGCACTTCGGGATATTGAACACAAGCCTAAAAGCGATATACGGTAAACAAAATTTATTTTTTGAGTTCTGTATCCCAGCTGGTTTATCCAGGTTGAAGTCCATGGCACCACAGTATGCCTGAGCACTTCGAGATATTGAACACAAGACTAAAAGAGATGTACGCCAAACAAAATAGCCTACCTGCGAGTAGCCGTTACCCATCGCGAAATTTGCGCAAATCAGATAAAAACAACCAGACGCGAATTACCGGTCGCGAACTGCAGCTACGGACTACAAACAACAAGACACGAGAAACCTGCTGACAGGGTAGGATAACATATCTCACATCTCGATGTCTCATCCGCTTTATTTTCAGTATCCGCGATAATAATTTGGGGTCCGAATGATAAATAATTAGCAAATTCTGCGACGTTTGGAACAGTATATTTTCGTTTCATTAAATTAAATTCCACATCATTCACGACTTATAATAAAAAGATTATGTATCGTTGGTTTTGATAAATTAGTTGAAAGTCGGATAGGCAGATACGGCAAACCAGATAAACAGCTGACCTCGATCGAAACGCACTGAAAATCGGGCTACGAATGACTTGATTTCGTGCACTACTACGGGGAGGCGACTGATGAAAGGTAAAATTCAAAAGTAGCTCTTTATCACACTTTGACGCCTACGGATTAAGACATCTAGGCGCTAAAGTAAACACTTTTTAAAAGATGACATGACGCTGGGCTTAATTAAATGGAATGCCCCTGCTTCCTAGATCACCCCCTGGTGATAGGGGACCATATCACCAGGGAGTAGTTTGGTTACTAAGAGTGTCTGGCTCGTTACAACACTGTATTTCGCGCCATGTTTGCACCCCTTTCAAAATGTCGGAATAAACCGCGAACTGGTCTATTCCTCGAGCTTCGTTCTCGGTAACTGTTCGCTTCTCGGAACAGATAATGTCCTAGCTCGGACAAATATCAGAGCATATTCCCACACCACAAGTAGGTTACTGTACTGTTTAAATATTCAACGGCAATCTAGCTGTTTGATTCAGTGGCATCACGTGGTAAATACTAATTAATTTTCCACATATATTATCTGCTCCAAAAGACAAACAGTCAATCTCATTTTTAGAAGATTTTAGCTTCCTATTCATTAACAAAACTTTAATTTATACAAAAACAAAATGAAACACATTTTTAGTTTTAAGATATCCTTGGTTATTTCTCGAAAACTAGCAATAGGATGTTAAAAGTGCCTAGAAGCCCAATTTTTATCATTAAAATCGATTCTACATCAAGTGATCTGAATAATTGAATAGTGAAATGTTTCTTGACCGAGTGTTCCGTCTATGAGCTATAGCGGGTTATAATGTTGACGTAAAACAGGGCAAAAGCGTGCTGATAGAGATAAATGACCTTTTCTAAACATCCATGGCACATTTGAAGCTTATATCAGTGATTTTACCAAATATTTTGTCTAAATCAGAAAATAGTTTCATTCACAAGCAGAAAGAAGTGACAGAAAATTTCCTGTTTTACATTATTTACTCATTAGCACATTCGAAATATAAACCTCTATAACTAATAGACACAACACTCAAATTAAGAAATATTTTACTATTCAACTATTTACTTGATGTAGCCTTTGTAGAATCGTCACTTTAAATAAGATCGCCGGACTGCGTATGAATTTTTAACCACATATATGGAGACTATCGATATAAGCTAGCAAAATCGTGCACAAACATAACCGAAGTTGATTTTTTTCGTCTTTCAGGATTTCCCCTCCTCTGTGCATGCCGATTAAAAGCTTTAATTTCTACTTTTGTACTATGACGAGACACAAAAGAATATATGATTGAAAAGGGAAAATACAAGCACTTTACAAGAATACATTACCTAATTTTCTGGGAATTGAGGCCTAGAGAGAGAAATATATAAAGTGAATACAATTCTTTTGGAGCTTTTGTCGCCCCCGTTTACCTCACGGGATCCAGTTTTAGTTAGCATTTTTTTAAGTGAGCTTTCATCGCTTCTATTTGATATTAGGGATTTTAAGAAACCACGACGGCAACGTCTGGCACGACAGCATAAAACAATAGCCTTAAATACAAATACAATAACTGCACGTGAAATTACCTACATTCTGACCGTCGTCAGCAAAAGCACAACTTGAAAACCATACGTTTTATGTTACTGTCATAGCCGAGAACGTGAATGTAAAAAGTAAATCACTCCGTCTTTCGTTCGACGTGAAGGGAACTCAATGCTTATATATTTTTTCGAAAATTTGGATGTGAAAATTAATTAAAGGCGAATAAAGGAAATAGTGAAAAACCAAATGTCTGGAGAAAACACTTTTCTTTGTCCCGTCGTCACTGCCGTCGCCGTCCTGGTTTCTTAAAGGCAATCTCGGCTGAAAAACAATATTTGCTCTCAAATTATTGTTATGCATGCCTAAGTCTGTTCCTGTGTTTGTCTCCAGTAAGTTGTGCACTAGATGTCATTTATACACCGATTTTCCTGTCGATAAAAGTCATGTGAATATCCTGCGCGCCGCCATGTTGGATTACAGCTCTTGTTGTGCAACTTGTGACATCAGCATAAACTTTAAAGGAGAACTGCACCCAAAATCAACCCGACGACTATACAAACTTGTATTCAAGAGAAATACGTTCTGCTATTTTATTTCTTTGTGGTGCACGTCTAAAAAGAAAAATAGCCGATTCTCCGCTGATAAAGCTAGTTTGTGTGGCTGCTCAATTCAGTTCTTTTTCCCCCGTATCGTACGTCATGCATACCAAGGAAAAACACCCACACCTTCAGCACAAAGAAAGCACAATAGTGCGCAATTATGAGTCGTTAGTCCACCCATTCAAAGTCGAGAACAACATGACAAAACTAATTTATTCCCCGTATAGTACGTCACAGATTACAGGAATTGAGCCGCCTGTATTTCAGTAGGCGGCGGTTGGGAGGAAAATTTGCAGATTTTCTTTCCTTTGACGTAAAACACAGTAAAACAAATTTTGGTATGAGTCTTTTCATGTTCAGATCTACTCATTGAGCTAAAGTTGATTTTAGGCTTCAGTTCTCCTTTAACGAATATTATCCAACCGTCATGCTTTGCGCGCTGTGGCGGCCATTTTGTCATAGTTGAAAAGTCGGTTTTGTACGAGTTGTCTTCCAATCTTTTGAAAATCTGTTGATTTGTCGTATAATTAATTCCGCTTTGCAATCATTTGAAGAAATATGACTTTTTTCTTTACTAACAACTCGCAAACTGTATATATTCTTTATAAATCGATGTTGTTGTGATAGAAAGGCGCCATGGAAAATAATGCATTAATGAGATGACGTCACTCAGGAATCGACCCAGGCTTTTACTTACGCGGTCATGGGTCAGGAAAGATCAAATTTACACGATTTCAAACAAGCGTAGCCAATATTGAGTATTCTCTGTAAACCAAACTTTCTTCACAGAAGTATTCAAAACATTTCGAAGGTTCATGGCTATGAAAATTTCAAGAAGGGTAGTTTAATAGAGGGAAATGGTTATGAAACCAAGCGACCTTCTTTGTTATATGTCTTTGTTTGCTTTATTCAACCGTGACCGTGCACATAACACAATAGATATTGGAATATGTTAATCAATCAGCCAATAGAAACGTGTGGGTTCAGTCTTTCAGGGGACGCTAATGAGCTATGACCGTGCACAATTTTTTGTCTTACCCCTTCCAACCTAAATTGCAGCGCCTTTG
This sequence comes from Actinernus sp. WN-2022, assembly GCA_030867875.1. NCBI lineage: Eukaryota > Metazoa > Cnidaria > Anthozoa > Actiniaria > Actinernidae > Actinernus > Actinernus sp. WN-2022. The sequence goes on along the minus strand of JAOWCC010001368.1, from coordinate 25,965,255 downwards.
TTAGCCCCTTTGAAGTTTGCCGGGTTTCCTAACCATTCCCCTCTGTTAACTATGGTTTGTTGAAACTGATCGTTATTGAAACGTTTGCCACATGGCCTGAAAACATTTTCGAAAACAATAGCAGTTAATTACAATGTTGAACCGATGCTGAAGAGATGTTGAAACTGTGTGACCGAGGTTTATTAAGTACAACCAACGTACACGGCAGACTCAGTAAGGCATTGATCGTTAGAGGTACTTATTCAGTCTTATTTCACACCTGTAATTAGAACAAGAACCGCTAATGAGAGAGTGATTTGACTTGACCCGTGAAACAGAAACTATTAGTTAGTGTGTAATACCAAGATAAACACAAAAGAGAACAAAAAATTAGAGTGTAATAGTGTGAAATACGCTACTATCTCATTTCACGGGTTTAGTAAAATCACTCTAAATACGGCACTGCGTCTGCGTATGCTGTTTGCGATTGCGCTTATGTCGACACTGGTGAACCAGAAGGAAATTGTGGGGTAATGATATCATTAGTATGCGATATGTAGTGTGATAAATGGTTATCACAATTCTATAACATGCTTTTCATGAATATATAGTTCGTTATGAAACAAAAAATCATCATCCGTTTTGATAAGAGAATGGCTCATCAGTCAAATGCAACAAAAGACACAATCGCCATTGTTAAACGAAAACAATAATTTGATGACTGGGAAATGCTTTGATTAGTGAAGTTTTCATACCTGCTCCTACAAACTCAGTAAACTTTAAAGTCTAATTTTTTCTTGGATAAGCTGGTTAATCTTCGCCGTGACCGTTAAGTAGCTCAGCACCCATTCTCAGTCGGTTAGGCAGCGACTATTCGCAGTTTGAAAAGCCCAAATATAAAGTTTGTACAATCCCAATTTCAATAGATTTACCGAATCACATACTATTCAAAGCCAATATTTCTGAAAGTTGCATAAAACTGTCCAGTAGTTCGTGAGTTACAGACAATATTATTTACGGACCATGCTTTAATTGAAAAGAAAATCGTTATTTTTAGAATAATGCCGGAAAAATAAGATAGCAGAGAATACCTGCATCTGGCAAAGATTGTCCTCATCATTTTTGGAAAGGCTTAGTCTGAAATAGAGGATTATGTTTTATTTTTGACACAGATGCAAAATCGTTTTGAAAAATTACTTGATTATGACAACTGCAATTCCACTTTTTGCGAGCATGAAATTGAATTAACCAATTTTCTCTGTAGTTGCTTTGTTTCGACGACAAACATTTTGAAAGCCCCTCAAATTCAAACGTTATACAACACATTTCCGATATTCAATTTAGTTCTGATATCCTAAGCTCATGCATTACCAGTAAGGACTCCATACATGGTAACGTAATTTACAGATCACGTAATTTACATTATAACAATTTACGTTCTGGTCACTTTCTTTAGAAATGTAAACGTGAATAACAAGACATAATCAAGGTTTTAGCTTAAATAAGTATGTCTCAATGGTTTAAACATACGTTTCTAAAGAAAACGTGAAATATTTTAGGATGTTGTGGTATTTTTTCTATAAAAGTGAAAAAGTGCATTGCGTGATACCGCTAAATGACTGATGATAAACCTGAAGTAAGAAGATTTATTTATTTATACAAATGGATACCTTTGGAACCCATTGCAACACACATAATGTAATTTTCTTTGCGACAAAGGCAAATATACCCTTGGTAACGTAATTTACACCGGCCTTAATTTATACCCAACCAACCCAATGGATGGCGGAATTGAGGTTATAGTTAATATATAATGAGCATTATTATAATGTAAGATGTGCGAAATCATGGTAGATATCAATATCATAAGCAAAACTAGGGAAAAATATACTTTTATGTTCATTAAATATTTTGCTGAAGAGGGTTTCTTGCCTCAGTGTAAGCCTTTACGTGAGGTTGAAAAGAGGCTAAATGTAGCGAAGTCTGGGTGTTAAATTCAAGAATAAGAAGTAAATATTTGAATCTAAGCTATTTTGAGGAGAATCTGCTACGGGATGGTGTTACTATATCCTCCTTGGAAAGGTCCTAGATAAATCCTGTAAATTACGTTACGGTAACGTAACGTTACATCGGTTCATCTTCTCTTCCTACACCTACAAAATTACAACGATGTCGAATTATCTGCATGTATTCTCAAGTACTATTTGAGTAAGTCTATTAAAAATCACAGTTGTGCGCTTGTCATGTTTTGTATACAAAATAGTTCTTGAAAACATGGTAACGTAATTTTATACTGTCCAGAAAATTTTTGCTCCAATCGATTAGCTCCTTTTTAAAAAAAAATCGTTGTGTGTTATGTTAGGTCCTGCTTCACATTTTTATATTAAATAGCATATGTAGTAAGGGGAAACGGTCAAAATACATCGCTGGATATGACAATTTATGCTGTGAAATGACTCGATCTAGTTCATGGTAACGTAATTTACACAAAACCATGCGACAAGGATATTTGTGGAAATTAAAATCAGAATAAACGACATAAAGACTTACGGTTCCTTGATTTTTTTACTTATCAGTAAGATATATAAGCAGACATAACTTTGAAAGTCGTCGCTAGTGATTTCAATTACCTTAAATTTAAATTTAAAATTGATTTTTTGACGTGCGACAGCCTATTTTTCGCCACTAAGGACAACAAAAAATATCGTAACGCGAAAACGCGATGGATCTTCTCAATAATGTTTTTCTTGGTAATGTATTAGATGCAGAGGAACGAAAGGAAATATCTTGTAACTTTATACACTGATAGATAAAATTGTTAAAAATAAAATAAGTGGTGCGACAGCAATGGTCCCTGTTAGCTGAGAATGGGTGCGGCTTACGAATGATAATTAAAACCTTTATCACATTCCACTTCAGACTTAAAACATTAAATGGTTCACTATTAAATTGAATTGCAATTTGGACATGAACCTTCATTTTTTTAATAAGGTTTCCAAACTTATTGTTACTGCCGTAGCGGTAACTGATTAAGTGGAATATTCACTTATTTGGAACAAAATGTTCCACTATTGATTTGAAATTTTGCGTTGCCGTAGCGAACTGAGTTTTGCCATCATTCTTAATAGGCGAATCATTGATTGATCAAAAGAAACTAAACGCCATACGAAAATATTTATTTTGGTAGTGAATCGTTAGACGGTAAATAATTATTTTTAATTTAGGAAATATTGTCTAGATTTTTTGCCACAATTTTTTCCTTAATGCTTCATAAAATTCCATTTATGCTCTACTCAAACTATTATAATATGCATAATTTCGTATAAAGAGGATATTACGTGGCCGCGCGGAGATACGGATTTTAGCTTCGAGCGGATGAAATATCTTACGAGTGAGCGCAGCGAATGAGTAAGGCCTACGGCAAACATCGAACTAGCCAGTCGAACCTATTAATTTTGAAATAGGCTCATGGATAGTACGACGTTTGCCGCAATAGAGATCGACCTATTCAATAGGTACGAGTCCAGCATGAGGTTCGAGTAGCCAAGTCGGGAATTACGACTCTGGTGCGACTTTACGGCAAACGTCGTTCTTAACACGCGGCGAACTAAATTCATAAATTATGTAAAATAATAAATAAATCGTGCAAATAGTATGGATTGTGCCAAAACCGTGAAAACAACATCTCCCCCATCTCCCAAACACGTATCCCCCTGGTGAGCATGCGCTGTACAAAGGCGATTTCGAAGGCGAGATGGCGGCCTATCGGAAGTGATTGCCGCATGACGCTCTGCCGGAAATGTGTAGTTCGTGCTTTAGCGTCACAAAATACATTTGCCTTAAATGCGAAATGCCCTTTCGTACTAAATGCTCAGTATTCGAAAGTAATGAAGACGTGTCTGGCTGGAATGCCAGCAGAAGCATTGGCTATTGCGAATGTTGCGATATAGCTCGCTTTGAAACGCTACTACCATATGAAGTCAAACCATCCAGAATGTCGTTGAAAACTGCGGCATGATCGACTATTAACAGAGGTTTCAATGTGTGAATCGCAACCGCTAGAAACATGGTCAATAACGCCACTTGCAGTGACAACCATCGTCTCCTATACACGGCACCGAGTGTTGTGTAGAACGCCATTCTTCTGTTTCTGTTTTGTACAATCATTTTCCACAGAAAGGCCTTTCTTTAATATATTCGACCCAGCGCTGTATTTCGCCATATCACTAACCGCGGGCGAAAAGTGAAATGCGCCAGGACACGTGTTAGTTCCGTGATTCAACTAGGGTTGCGAGAAACGTACTTTCAATAAAATCTGATTTAGTCAATTAGCAGAATTAGTTTGAACTCGCGTGCACAAGGGAAATGCTTGTGTGACTTGTTTACCTTAGATGACAAAACGGAATAAGATCACTTAGTAGATATTAGAAGATTAAGTAAGTACATCTGTTTGAATTAGTTTCATTGTCGACTTCCGCCGACTAATTGGCGACGTAAACTTAGTCGCATTTCAATAAGATTTAAAGATTAAGATTGCAAACCTGGAACGCTAATTTATGCGGTCCAGCTGAACTAAATTAACCTATTGTTCTTCTTGGTTGGATAGTGGACGCCATTAAGATAAGGAGAACACACATTGACATGTCGACCTTTAGATTAGATCTCTCATCCGTAGCTGAGTTTTGATAACCAAACAGATGACCTTACGTGAGCTTCAACCTAAAGGTTCAGGCGAAACTCGAAAAGACTAAAGTCAGGTTGTTATTCAATATCATAACTACATATACATATATAATCGCCGTGACCCCATATAACGCACCAATACCCACGATTGCTCTCATCTGACTTGATAGCTCAGTTGGTAGAGCGCCAGACATGTAACCTGGAGGTCGTTGGGTTCGAGTCCCACTTGGGTCAGAGATTGTTTCTCTTTCCCTCGTAGGGCGTGCACACTTAGCACTACAGCTTACCACTTTATATATTACATTCTTTACACTTACTAGTGCTACGCGGCAAACATGATTCAATATCATAACAACATATACATATATAATCGCCGTGACCCCATATAACGCACCAATACCCACGATTGCTCTCATCTGACTTGATAGCTCAGGTGGTAGAGCGCCAGACATGTAACCTGGAGGTAGTTGGGTTCGAGTCCCACTTGGGTCAGAGATTGTTTCTCTTTCCCTCGTAGGGTGTGCACACTTTGCACTACAGCTTACCACTTTATATGTTATTTATTTTAACGAGGTTCTTACCAGTAATGTTAATTATACATCTGGGCTTGTGGTAAATACACATATGTATTGTCTCAGTTACTGTTGTTTGTAAATGACAACCACATGTATTGTCTCAATTACTATCAGTTGTAAATGAAATAAATATAGAACGAACATTTTGTAACGGAAAATAACTAGATCAGATGACAGGAAGAGAGATTTTTGTGAGTCCTGGTGACTCATGGCAAACCTTCGACAGTACAAGGAATAAAGCAAGTGATATCCTCAACCCTTGAAGTTGTCTTGAGTCCTTGTAGAAGTTCAGGAAAACCCCCTCCTGACACTTGTAGCTTAATTAGGTCCATCACATGCATGAATCTTGATACCCAATGAGAGCACAGATCAACATCACTAGTGATTTGGATATCCAAATCACTAGTGATGTTGATCTAGTATTTCATTGGGTATCAAGATTCATGCATGTGACCAAATGCAGCCCTCTGATTGACTAAAAAGCTCATTAGTTATTCATGAGTTTGAGAATGGCCTTTTTAGGAAGAAATGAAAACTAGTATTTCATCGACAATCATATATTAAACAGAATGTCACATGGCCGCTTGGAGATACGTATTTTATCTTCTCGTGTTGATGAAAATCTCATCATTTCATCAACACTCGAAGATAAAATCCGTATCTCCACGCGGCCATGTAATATCCTCTATTTATAGTGCGGGTCCTTGTTTCAAAATCATGGACCCGCGCTCTTGAAAAGGAAGAGACTCTCCCCGTTCTCTCCCTTTGGGATTCGAAATTTGAATTTCAAATTCAGAACAGTGAATCAAGTAAGTAATTAATCAGTCCTCTCCTGTTAGAGCGGATTTCAATTGAGTGTCGGAAGTGTTTTTTAAGGATTGTACCTTGCACATATGCTGTCCGCTGACACATATTATTAACTTATCCATAGCTACACAGTCTATACCTAAAGCCTGGAAGCATGCTAAGGTTATACCTTTATATCAGGATGGTGCTCGAGACGATATGGTAACTATAGGCCAATTTCGGTACTGCCAGTGCTCTCGAAGATTCTGGAAAGAGCGGTACAACTTCAGCTGACCGATTATCTTGAGACGGCAAAGCTGTTCTCTGTTTTCCAGTGTGGGTTTCGTAGGCAGCATTCAACCCAAACAGCCATTACTTACTTACTTATCAGGCACCTTACGAAGAAACATGGACAAAGGACTCGTTACAGGGGCTATTTTCATGGACTTTCGAAAGGCCTTTGATACTATCGATCATCAAAGGCTCTTAAAGAAATTAGAGCTGTTTGGCATTCAAGATGGGGAACTAAATTGGATGCGCGACTACTTAGCTAATCGCAGTCAGTCAGTGTATCATGGAGGCCTACTTTCCAATACCCAGCCAGTCCTTTCAGGAGTACCACAGGCAGTATTTTAGGCCCGATATTATTCTCTTTAATATTCGTTACGGATTTACCATCTTGTCTCCAACGGGCGAACGTGTTGATGTATGCAGACGATACCGTAATATATTATGCTGCGCCGAATCAGTCCGATGCATTTTGTGTACTAGAAAGGGAACTATCTGAATTATACGACTGGTCATTAAGAAATGAGCTGTTTATCCATCCCAAGAAAACCGAGTACGTTCTGTTTGGAACTCCCCAAAAACTTAATCAGACAAAGGAAGAAGGGGTTATTGAGGGAGTATGCCTTGGAAATAAAGTGTTGTCACGTGTACCACATTATAAATACTTAGGTGTTTATCTAGATCAGTCTCTTACATTTAAGGAACATACGAACAAATTACGGTGTATGGTATTAAGTCAGTTAGGAGTCTTGAGTAGAATCAGAAATAATTTGACTGTTGATGCGGCAGAACGAGTCTACATTCTATGATCCTACCAAAATTAGACTATTGTGATATTGTGTGGAACAATCTTTCTAGCACTAGACTCAATCAGATGGAGCGCCTGCAAACGCGTGCGCGTCGTATTGTTTTTGATTTAAATGTATTAACGGTAACGCTTCGGAACTTTTTAAGGACTATTTTATGAAAGTGTCATGCGCATAACACACGAAGTAAAGGAATGGACTTAGTAACGCCCATAATTCATACCGAAGCCACCAGGAAAAGTATATACTATCAGGGCGCTATAGATTTTAATAGTCTACCTTCAAGTGTGAAGTCAATTTTATCATTGTCAGTTTTTAAATCTAGGTTAGTAGATAATTCTAATTTTTTTGTAAACGTTTTTAAATTCTTGTAGTTTTTAATAATAATAATAATAATAATAACACTTTATTTAATGAGGATATGCAGATAAAGTTTACACTTGTTTCCAATCTGGTCCTCCTAACTATTATATGCCAAGATAGAAACATGATATAATTACATTATAAGACATAATAGATAATTATTTAACTACTCAAAAAGGAATATACATTATTTGGAAGATATGAAAAAACATTGAATAAAATATAAACACTATAGCTTGAGAATTATACAATTAAAAACATATATGTAAACGTAAGGTGGTTACATGTATTAAGGGATGGATCTAGAAACATCGTTAGACATCACAGTCAGTAAAACCTATTGCTCTTCAACTCATTAGCAATAGTGAGTCTAGTTTTAAAATATTTCCTACAAAATCTATTAAATTTTGGTAATGTATCAGATTTAGTAGCAGTGACAGGAAAACTATTCCATAGCGACGGTGCTAGAAATGAGAAACAACGCTCTCTGGTATTAGTTTTAGGTTCAGGTAGGTATAGCTTATTATTTACAACGGCTCTAGTAGAATAACGATAGGAAGGTCTTGACAATAGCTTAGCGAGACATTCCGGACCAAGATTATTTAAACATTTAAAAGTCTGCGTTAGAATTCGTTGGCGAATAGTTTCATATATTGGAATCATCTTAAGGTCCTTGAATAGTCTTAGGGATGGAGTAGAGTAGTCGGCACTAAGAATGATCCTAGCAGCACGTTTTTGGGCTAGTAGCAGTTGGTCTACGCATTCAGTGGAACAGTTTCCCCATACACTGCAGCAATATTCTAGTGTTGGTTTGGCGATGCTGTTATGGAGTAGGAGTATTTCCTTAGATTGAAGATAGGGTTTGACTCTTCTAAGCACTTCAAGGGTGGATGGCCATTTTATTCTGAACAGCCCAGATGCTCAAGTTATCAGCTCCACATTGCAGAGATGCGTTGATGGAGCGTATTGATTGATCCGATCTGGTTAACGTAGTGTCATCAACGTACATATATGTGCTACAATCCTTATTTATTAGGGAAATATCGTTAATGAATAAAATGAAGAGTAGAGGGCCTAGGGATGAACTCTGTGGGACTCCGCTACGTACTGGAAGTACACCAGAAGAGAACTGACCAATGGACACTGTTTGTCTTCTTCCTGTAAGGTAAGACGTAAACCACAAAGTGCAGAGTCTCTGATTCCATAAATGGAGAGCTTTTTGATTAAAATATCATGGTCAACTAGATCAAAAGCTTTTCTAAAGTCAACCAGAAGAAGCCCTGTAAGTTCGCCGTTAAGCCACTTGTCCGTAAGATATAATAATAGTGACTCGCACGAGTGACGTGGGAGTGATCCAAACTGGGAGTCGTTAAGAAGACGGTGTTCATGAAGGAAGTCAAGCAACTTATCATATATAAATTTCTCCTTTTTCAATATGTTATTTCCAGGGCACCCGTTGATATCAGCTATTCGCTGAAGGGTTTACCCTGGTAAAATATTATTATTATTATTATTATTATTATTATTATTATTATTTTGGTTTTGCGTTTACTAAGCTCTCCTATTGGCTGAGAAAATAAACCAACCAATCCAAAATAAAACCAAACGCAAATTGGTTTTGGTTTTGCTTTGGTTATTCATTGGCTCACAGGGAAGCCATTTATGAGTTACTTGTGATTACTCGCTCCTATGATTGGCTGGCTGTGGGTAATTTGCGTTTGGTTTCACTACACTCAACTGAAAACCGCTCTAAAATTAAAATAAGCCAAGAAAAAGTAAACAGCAGGCAGCTAGTTGCTCAGTCATGTCTGTCAATAGTTTACATTGATAAGGGAAATATACATTAGGTACAACTATCGAATACCCCGCCACTTCACAATCACTTGAATTAAAACTGTGAACCTGTGCTAAATGCTCCATTATTGTGCAGGTACGGTGTATGTAGAATCGTTCTATGAATGATTTTTGGTCGAAAATGGTTAGGTTTTTTTAAAATTGGTGAGTTACGTTTTTAGAAGGTTTGTATGAACATTTTAGAAAATGAATTATTAATTATCCAAATTACGGCCTATTCTATAATTATTCCAGGAAATATCTTGAAGAAAGAAAATATTTCCCAAAAGACAACAACAAGGCAGAGGAAAATGTATATTGGCTGGAATTTAAAAACAAAGAAAAAATAATATGGCGCCAACACAAAAGGGAAAGAGTCTAGTAAGTACGAAGATAAAATGGCAAGTCCTGATTGGCTAACAGTGTAGGCGTGTCTCGCTTCTCCATACAACTTTGTTTTATAATATAAAATAATTTACATTGTACGCGCGTTTTGATTGGCTGATAGCCATGTTTTCATTAGCCAGTGCAAACATGGGAAAGACGTCACATCGTAAGACAAGCACCGTAAGTGCTTCTTTTATCAAAATAATTATTTTATAAAAGAAATGAAACAGATTTTCCGTTTGCAAACCGAGGTAAGTTTGGGTGAATTCTCGAGCAGGTACAAACACTCGACCTGCAGTCTCGTATTTTTTCTGCTCTCGAATTCTCCCATAGTTACCTCGGTTTGCATGTGCAAACACGAAAGATCTGTTCGGCTTAATTGAAGACTGGCTAAACACTACAACATGTGTCGGTCGAAGAGAATTGTTAGTTGAAATGTTTGACAAAAAGCAAACTTCATCCAACATTTGATAAGGCAAAACGTGTTGGACAAACACGATCCAACATGAGATTACAAACAGTAGAACAATGTTGGACAAACACGATCCAACATGGGATTACAAACACGATCCAACATGGGATGACAAACACGATCCAACATGGGATGACAAACACGATCCAACATGGGATGACAAACAGTAGAACAATGTTGGACAAACACGATCCAACATGGGATGACAAACAGTAGAACAATGTTGGACAAACACGATCCAACATGGGATGACAAACAGTAGAACAATGTTGGACAAACACGATCCAACATGGGATGACAAACAGTACAACAATGTTGGACAAACACGATCCAACATGGGATGACAAACAGTACAACAATGTTGGACAAACACGATCCAACATGGGATGACAAACAGTAGAACAATGTTGGACAAACACGATCCAACATGGGATGACAAACAGTAGAACAATGTTGGCCAGACACGATCCAACATGAGATTACAAAAAGTCGAACATTGTTAAAATTGTATCGTGCATTCCGACATTGTTCGACAGTTTAATCGGCGCTGGGGCTAAACGGTCGAACATTGTTGTTATATGTAATCGGGGCGGATTTGGTCAAGTGATATTTCAGCGACATTTACGCAGTTTTGATTTATCAAACACCTCGAGTGCTTCAATCGTATCAAATATGTGTCGCAAAACTGTGTCACGTTCCAGAAGAACATAACGATAGTATTAATGCAATCGAATTCTTCCATATTCTGAAGGTCACGGTCTTGACAGATAGTGTCTTGCTTGACTCCATTCTTTCAGTCGAAGCCAAGCAGAGATCGTTAGGATGCGCGTAACTGGATGCGCGTGAGGATGCGCGTGAGGATGCGCGTGAGATGCGCGTGAGGATGCGCGTGAGGATGCGCGTGAGATGCGCGTGACGATGCGCGTGAGATGCGCGTGACGATGCGCGTGACGATGCGCATGAGATGCGAATGAGGTTGCGCGTGAGGATGTGCGTGAGGATGCGCGTGAGGATGCGCGTGAGATGAGCGTGAGGATGCGCGTGTGAAATGTCAAACAACGTAGATCGCTCAATATGTACAACTTCCAAAGCGTATATATGTATGTGAATTTTTCCTGTGTGAATTGGCTTTCAGCGGAAATAAACAACAGCAAATAGCAACACCAACCGGAACCAACCTCGAATTTATATTATTATTTGTAACAACAATTCCTTAAATCATGTTCAATTTTTAGTATCATGTTTCATAATCGTTATCAGTATCCACTTGTAACAATAACAATGACAATAACAATAACAACAACAATGGCATCATGTTTGTGTAAAATTATTTACAATCCAATCACAAAGTTTGGAACCTCTGCAAATTGTGGATTATAGTAGTTGTAGTCGAACTTTTGAGCTTTCAAATCAAACATTCTTCGTCTTAATCTTTTTATATTTCGCAGGAACAAGTCTTTCTTGACGTATAATGAATCTTACGGAGCTTCTGACAGGAATATCGTTATTAGAGGGAAACGATTCTACTGTGGCAGAGACATCAACGCGGCTTCTTCTCATAGCTCTCCTTTTTCTAGCCACAGCGATCGGCAACGGCGTTATTCTAGTTCTTCTGCGACGCTTCAAATCTCTTCGTACCATTCCTAACATCCTCGTTGCCAACTTAGCCCTCATAGACCTGCTCAATGTTGTGGTCAACCTCCCAGTGTTTGCAGCCGTTGGAGTCTTAGAACTTCACCAGTCAGTAAAGGGCCCCCTCGTTTCCGCTTTAGTAGCCACGGCGCAAACAACCTTCGCCTTTCTTAATCTCTTCAGCATGACGTTATTGATGGTGGATCGGTTTGTGGCCATTGGTTGGGGCCTACGTTACAGGATTTGGAAGACAACGCACAAAGCAGTCATCGCCGTGGCAGGAACATGGATATTAACAGCTGCAATTATGTTGCCGTGGTTCATGGTACTTTATGACATCGACATTGGTGATGCTCCAACGTTCGTGTATCGTATGGTGTACTTCCACAAGATTGGCAAATACCAAAGTATCATCACCTACCCACTATTTGCCATCATATTTCCTGTTTTGTCAATTATGACGTGTTGCAGCGTTAGGAAACAAGGCCAGGTGAGAAAGAAAGGATCAAAATGGGAGCTACGGTAGAATCTCATGCCTATAGTCCCCGGAGATTAGGGCTTACAAGTGGGATTTTACGGTGTATATGGTATTCTACGGTATAGAGGGGGGCTGTATTGTATTGTGACGGTTTCCAAAAACATGTCAATGGGGGGGGGTCTCAATAATTTACTACTGAGGAAGACACATACATTTCAGGATTATATACCATATATAGTATATAGTATGGCATACATATGAATGGAAAGGGGGGTCTTGAAACTTTTCAAAGCTTCTAGAGAGGGTTTTTTAAATTTATTTTTGTTAAAAAGGGGGCCAGGAACATTTTCTGACAAATCCTAATTTCTCCTCCAACCATTCCCCTCCCCTCCCTTCATATTTAATGACCGACCCTAAAGTTAAGTATGGCTTTAGCCCTCCGATCCGCCGCACACATTTAGGGCTTGTATAAGTCAGGCTATCAATAAGGGTTACGGCATAAGGTACACCAGGAGTCCATTACCAGGAGCGTCCATACATGTATATACTATACCCGTGAGTCTGCGTATGACCGGTTTGAGCTATTTTTAGAACATGTTTCCCGGGTAACTGCCTTCTGACTCTGCTGCGATCGTGCATATGCTTTCCGTAATTATCGAGATTAAGAATGATCTATTTTTCTTTGAGGTGATTTACTAACGCTGCATTGTCCTGACTATGGTTTGATTGGATTCCCAAAGTGTGGGCACGTGAACTCCCGTGAGATCTGTTCTAAATATAACTCAATCCGGTCATACGCTGACTCACAGACCTAGTATGGGAGATGGACGCTCCTGGTAATGGGCTCCTGGGTACACTTATTTTCGCTTACGAAGACTTATCCCAGTTAATAATTGGTGAATACTCTGCGTTTTTGGTCAAAACAAGCATTGATAGACTATAGGTGATATAGAAAGAATATATATATAAGACTAAACAGTTTAAAAGGCAGAGGTAATGACCTGTTAAATCCATTGTAGGCGTTCCAATGCAACACGCCCTACTTGAGTTCAAAATACGATGCTTAATCTGTGTTGCTACGAAAACGAAATTGTGGAGTGAGATAAATCAAATATGGTAGTACTATAATGTTTCTTGATCAATCCATAATTTCAGTTCTTCGCCAAGCAACAGACATCTGGAGAGAATCGACAAGGTTTAAAACTTCACGAGGCACGAAGACGAACCGAAACCCACACGGCAAAAACAGTCGGCATCACAATCGTAGCCTATGCTCTTTGCTACCTTCCAGTAATCTGTTATTCAGTGGTTGTAAGGAAAGACAGAAACTTGGCAAAGTCCAGAGCGCTAAAATGGTTCGGGTTCTTTGCCAATTTCTCGCTGTTCATATCAAGTACGTGCAATCCCTTTATCTACGTAGCTCGCAGCGTGCGTTTCCGTCTTGCTATAAAAACGTTCTTGAAAGATCCTTGTGGATCGAGTGATATCATCAGACAGGATAAGGCCCTGGTTCAAAGATTGCAACTGAGGAATCAAGAAAATATCGGTGGTCGTCTTTACCTTAGTTCCTCAAGTCTACGCTCTTGGGTGTCACAGAGTACTCTTCCAAGAAGTACTTCTGTAAGCGTAATCTCTTCCACAGATAAAACCACTGGCAGGAAGTATCAGCAAGAAATTGAATGCCCTATTGACATAGAACAGATCGAAGTTTCGCTATTTCCCTACAACACAATGGGAAATGATTCTACATCTGTAGTCATGGCTGGAGGAAATACTGCTTCGTTGAACACGATATCTCTCGACCTTTCGCGTGAAAACTTTGGTTTTGCTTCCAAATCTCCCACATCAGGTGATAATTTCAAAACTGAAGATCTTCAAGAGGAGTCGATAGATTACGACACAGAAGCTGCAAGCATTGACGCGCTATCGCTGAAGCAAGAATCGGAAAAGGCTGTAGCGAACAAAAAAGAACTCAATCAGACATGCTATGACATTCATTTATATCGAAGGGAGAAATATAATTATGGTTTCGCTGATGAAGATGATGATGATGATACTGATAATGATGATGGCAATACCGCTGAAGGTGATGACGTCATCAACATTATCTCTACTGCTGTTGCTGGTGAAGATGACATCAGAACCACGTTAAGTGGTGATGACGTCAGTAAAAACGTCCTGTGAAGATGATCCCGCACGCAATAGCATTGGTAGTAATGACGTCATCAACAATGGAACCCACAGCAATGACGTCATAAAAAGTTGTACTTTTGAATATGATCTCATCAAAAATACTGCAGATGAAGACGACGTCGACACTAATAATTCTAATAGCGATGACGTCATCAACAATGTTGCTGATCACGACTCTGCTGGTGCTGATGACATCAGCAGCAATACTGCTGGTGGAAAAGATATCATTCACAATTCTAATTGTGGTGATGTTGAGATCATCGAAATGACTGCTGGTAATAAGTGCGTCATTAACAATGTTACTAGTGGCGATGACGTCATCGATGCTGCTGCTTATAATGATTACAATGCAGACATTGCTGCGGATGCTAGACGTGATATCATTAAGCAGAACGATGATTATTGTAATGACGAGGCCAATAGTGCAAAACAAGTTAAGCACGAAAATGAAACTAAAATAGACGAAAATCAAGTTAAGAAAGAAGATGAAACTAAAACTAAAATTGAAGAAACCATCAGGATCACAACTTGGGAGAAAATGCAGGACCCCAAAGGATCAATGATTTCCCTCTGGTTTTAAGCTATTTTGCCATATTGGAGAAACCAGGCAACAGGCAGCCCAAGCTCAAGTTACGAAAATATAACTTTATAAGGGTTTGTTGGGAGCGTAACGAACTCCGTTTACTAGCCAGAAATACTGTAAAACGTTTGGATAAAAATGACTTACCTTGCCACTGTGATGTCTTCTGTCATGTTTATCTCCTTGTTGGGTGGTTTTAAGCTGATTTTCGCCGGGTTTTGTTTTTCGGTGCCGTCTCTTCTTCCTAAAAATAGAGAAGGCTGCACACTCGATCTTGACAACGCTCGCCATCCAGAACGATAAATCCCACTTTAAAATCATTCAGAGTTCACAAAACCTCTACCAATTCCCGGCCCAAAGGTTGTTCCTTCCATAGAATGCCACTGTTAATCCATTCCTGCATTATCAAGCACGCACCACAGCAAAAACCGTGTACAATCAATCCTGCCAGACGTTGGATCAAAAAACAGATCTTGATCAGCAAGAAGAAGAAAATATAATGATAAAGTGTCTGAAGACTAGTGCAATGCTGATCAAATACAACGCTTGTCGAGGTTTATACGATATTTCGGTTGGCCAGTACCAGCCTTCTTCAGGTTTATTTTACAGTGGAGGTCACAAATGGATACAAGGCTTATATAAATTGTTAATTATGTAACTATGAGAGGAAATTACAAAATCGATGACATATGTTTTATACAATAGTAACACATAAAAGGAAATTACGAAATTAACAATTTATATAAGCCTTGTATCCATTTGTGACCTCCACTGTAAAATAAACCTGAAGAAGGCTGGTACTGGCCAACCGAAATATCGTATAAACCTCGACAAGCGTTGTATTTGATCAGCATTGCACTAGTCTTTGTTCACTTTATCATTATATTAACTTTTCAACGAACTTTATCTGGTATCGATGATAACTTCATGACGGCGGTTAGGACTTAAAATGGATGGAGGCCGAGAAAGAAAATGTAGTCGCATGTGCTTGATAATACTGGAATGGGTTAACAGTGGTATTCTATGGAAGGAACAACCTTTGGGCCGGGAATTGGTAGAGATTTTGTGAACTCAGAATGATTTTGAAGTGGGATTTATCGCTCTGGATGGCGAACGTTGTCAAGATCGATTTATTTTTAAGAAAAAGAAACTCAGAAATAAAACCCGGCTAAAATCAGCTTAAAACCACCCAATAAGGAGATAAACATGACAGAAGACATCACAGTGGCAAGGTAAGTCATTTTTATTAAGAAAATGTACAGTATTTCTGGCTAGTAAACGGAGTTCGTTACGCTCCCATACAAACCCTTATAAAGTTACATTTTCGTAACTTGAGCTTGGGCTGCCTGTGCCAGGACCGAACACGAACAAACTCAGAACATAAATGCAGAATACAGTCCATTAGCAATTCAGTGTCACATGTCTAGATCCTGGATGCCAAGATTGTGACTTCATTTATTTGGATCTACAACCAGCTGAGTCCGCCCCGGAGCGTGCAAAGCATTATGTGTCAAAGCCAACAGTTCCTTGTCGGCCTTAGAGTTAACTCAAAGTGACGTTTTCATTCAAAAAGTAAATATGATCAGTTTCCCCCTTTTCGATGATATTGTCTGAGTACTCTTCTCCGCCGGTTTGAGATTTGTGAAGAATCAAACTAATAAATGGAACATGTAGTTATGATATGAAATCATGTTTGCCGCGTAGCACTAGTAAGTGTAAAGAATGTGATGTAAAGTGGTAAGCTGTAGTGCTAAGTGTGCACGCCCTACGAGGGAAAGAGAAACATGGAACTACTGGCAATGTGGCAGAAAAGACGCCGATTAGCTAATTCAGACCATAAATCATATATAGCACAAGCAGTTCATGCGATTTTTTGTTTATAGCATAATGAGGAAACATTTGCTGAGAGCCACGTGACTGTGCGCTCTATAACCCTTTTTATGCAATCGTTATTTACCAATCAAAATCCACATAGGGCAGAATGCCTATTGTGTCATGGACATTTGAGATATTTTGTTGAGTTAATATTATAAGGGGCGGTATTTCAGAGTTGTTCAATGAAATACAAGGTCGTATAAATAAATATTACATATATATTACATGGCTACGCGGTGATACAGAATGTATCTTTGAGTGTTTAAGCTTGATATATAACTCAGAGTGAGCTCATCAAGTTACTCAATACAAGAAGATAAATTATGTCAGTCTCCAAGCAGCCATGTAACTACTTGTTATTACATGAAAACTAGTTGCCGAACCGCATTTTCTAATTTTGAAGATCACTAAAATCGCCAAATTCCTTGAAAACCCAAGTCAAAATCAAAGAAATGTTCTCAAGATTATATCTCTATTTAAAACTAATGTTTTTCACAATTTAGAGAGTTGCATTAGGGTGTAAAAAGGAGCAAATCAGACAAAACGTTTTGGTCTGTGAAGTGATGTCCCACACGTGTTGATAACAAAGAGATTATTACATATTAATAGCTTGAAATCGTTTTTATTCACGAGTTTTTAATGCCATATTGCGAGAACGAGCGAGTCTTCGAGAAAATGACAAAGAAAACATTTCATAATTCCTTCAAATCTATACCCTCTCTTTCCAAAGCCAAATTAGATTTACTCATTTCTTATTTATAAAATAGTACGGTTATATATATTTAACAAATCGCACACATTTTTCCATTGTCCGACCTCTTACTGCGAGTTGTTTCACTGCAAAGTTTTTTATAGCGTAATGTCTATGATCAGTAAGAGTACGGTCAATGGAAAAATGTGTGCGATTTGTTTTGTTTTTACAATAAACTTGCAACTTCCAAGCGGAGAAGCGACTTGTCTTACATGTTACGTCATTTTCGTTGTCCGTACTTTCATTGCACGTACCGGAGAGCCAATCAGAAGGCGAGAACATTGTAAACAATGTAAAACATGCAGGGTTTTCATATGGAATACGGGTGAAATTTTTACTCAAAATTTATTCGCCCGTATTCCATAGAAAACAAGAGCCTATTATTGGGAATCGGTTCTCTTAGGTGATGGTTTGAAATTCTGGCGCTTTATAATCAATTTGGGGTAATTCGGTTTTTTCAACTCTATGATAAACTAAGTTATTACTCGTATTATTTGGGTTTATGGGCTAAGGTTTCATAGGTTTCATTTTTATAATAACATTTATATATAATGTAGGTGTAGGTTGGTCAGATTACATATACTTTAGGTTTTTATTACATATTTAGATAGATAGATTTACGCATATAGATTTTTAAATATATCAGTTGTTTTAGTATACATGTACTAAGTAGTAGTATAGCGATACTTCGTGTTGATAAACATTACCATTGTTTTGCTAATGTAACAACCATGATTTCAAAAGGCCGTTTTGTATTAGGAACCAATGGATCTCTGGTTGGCACATTAATGACAATGGATGACGTGGCAGTAAGTATCGCTATAGTTATTTTATATTATTTAACATACAGAAGGCCTCATGTAAACCAGCTTATCGCTGCACTGATTCACCTTCTTTACCTAAAGTTATTATTAATTATTATAATTTTATTTTTTATTACCATAAATTTGTATTGTCCTGGCTATTAACAGTCAATTTTAATGCGTGGATGTAACGAGAACAAAGAAAGCAATCTTAGTAAATCAGTTCCATGGAAGAATTTATCAACAAAGCTATATCAGTCGCTTTTAGTATTGTGTATTTAGTAGATATCTCACTGACTTCATTTGAGTCTTGGCAGTGTTTTAATATACGGTAGTTGTAAATGTGGTAGCGGAATTGCTCCGTAGCAATTAAAGCATGATAATAAAGGACGCTTGTTAGCTCACTTACTTGCACTTGTAATGACTCATGTGGGCTTGATGTTTTATGCCCCTGGGGTGGGGGTTTGTGTGCAATTGTGCTAATTGCCGTGCTTCATACCCAACGGAGTTTGATAGGGTTTGGTTGGGCATTTGGACATATTCCCTGGCACCTCGGGGGAAGCCGCTGATACGTGCATTATCAGTCGAACAATCATTATTGTATGCTAAATATCTCATAGGGATAAGTAAAATTGATTGATCGATCGATCGACCGATTGAATGATGGATTGATCGATCGATCGTCGATGAATCGATGGTCGATGGATTGATTTTCGGAAATTCTCGAAATTTGACTTCGATATAGGTTCGTTTATGAAAGCTTTAGCAAGCTATTTCAAAATATATAGCAAAAGCTATGATAATTCTCTTGATCAAAATTCGTCCAGTATATATGCATTCTCGTCTACGATTGGATAACTGCGCTTTGAACTATCACCTTGTTAGCATTAAGTGTATACCGCCCTATATTGTGCCTTTGGATTAAATGTGAAAGGCATTGGCCACAATTTTGTTTGCATTGTCCTCGTTTTGCTGCTCTTAGGTTAATTACTCGGGCTGCCTGTGGCAGCGCCGAGTCTGAAAATGCAAGTGGTTATTATTTTTATTTATTTTATTTCATGTCAGACGGCTTCTGCGCATGCGTTAAAGGTCAAATTCGAACCAATCAGATTGCACTGTGCTGGTCACGCAAACAAAGGTTAGATTTCCTCAGGCGCGCTCAGATAAGAAAATTCAAAGCTCAGACTAGGCGAGACAAGGAGATATCAATTTCAAATAGTCATTGTCAGAAATCTATTCCATCGTGGGCAATGATGCAATACAACCTAAATTTGGGTCAGGTCCATGTTTTACGACAGAATAACCAGAGTCTTTCTACTGGATTCGGAGAGCTCGAGACATTATACAAGTCTGCTAATATGGGGAAAACTGAAACAAAAAATGAACTTTGACGGCAGAAACCCTCATATTTGAGCCAAGCGGAATATTTACATGATCCGCTAAGATTTTTACAAATCTAATCAGTTAAGCAGATGTACGCAGTGTATGCCAACTGAAATGCTGTGCTCGTTTTGTGGTTACGGCTCAGTGGGGCAACTACCCGAACAAGAAGCATGAACTGCCAGCAAAGAGAGAGGAAAACTGAAAGAGGAAATCCTTGTGAGAAATCGACGTACATATGAAGCTATATACGTTATCATCGACTATATGGGAGTCAAACATCGAGCTGCTATGAAACCGCTTGTGACAGTTTGTTTACGCACTTTCATGACAAACGAACGTTTCTACTTTCGACACAACGGTCGCTAAACTGTACGAAATCTCCAAGGATATATCCCTAATGTCCAAACTAAAGGGAAAAACTGAAAGAGGAAATCATTGTGACCAATCGACATAAATATGAAGCTCCAGAAGTAATTATTGAATACATGAGAACCCATAGAGAAAACCGATAATAATGAACACGGTATTAGTTTCACCGACATTTGTGGCGTAACTGAACTCGCACTACAGCATAGCTTGAAATACTGTACGAAAACTCCCGTTTAAAAATTTCCTGATGCCGAAAGGACCGTTGCATTTAAACAAGATATCCTTCTGACCAATCGACATACATATTAAGCTGTGAAAGTATGTTTCCATTCCATAACAGCCGATAGTGCAAACTAGTAAACTGCCACTAGTAAATTGACCTTGCGAGTACTGAACTTTCTAGCGTCAAATGCATGTGTTACGTTTCCAAACTTTAGGACAAGAAATCTTCCATAGAATGTTCTATTTTATTTACAGCTGAGAACTGTATTATTAAACATAAGAAATAAAACAATGGTGCCATTTGAAGAATTATATCATGTCAAAAGTGCAAACGAAGAAATATATATCTACGGACGCGAGCAGCTCGATCGTTTCACTTTGGTCAAACTCGGACTGTTTACGACTGGAACGGAAAAACAAAAAGTAAAACCTACTAAGTTACTAGGTCTGAACAGTACTAATTTATTAACTAGCTGCGAGTTGCTGACAGATATCTCAAGACTCTAGCTAGCTGCACGATAGTAGTCTGAACATACATACACACATGAATAAGTAGTGTTTTCAATAAAAGATCAACTACTTTAATTTACATACGAGAAAACAAAAATATTAAATTACATACATGTATGTATATACTAGGGGAGCAGAGAATGAAAGTCACCGCGCTACCGGCCACTCCTAAAGACTGCTAATAATTCTTCCCTTTGGTTATTACTAAGAGGATTTCAAATGAAAGTGTATTTCATCTTCAATCTCATGTGGCCCGAGTGAAAGCCCAGATGGGCTCTTGTTCTTCTATAATTCCTCCGCTGCACAGATTCTTATTTTGACGTTAGCTCAGGATTCTGAAATTTTCTATCAGGTTCAATCTACCAAACGTTTCCAGTAAAACTATTGACAAGAGTCATCTGTTATCCTACTGATTCATTTGTTTTTCTTGTAACTTATTATCATTGCATTTGTCTCCTCGTTTACATCATTTGTAACTACATGTTGCCGTAAGCGGTAATAAATGCCGAGAACATATATATGTTTAAGTAATGGTCCAGATAAGAACTGTAGTAGAATCCATTGTTCTGCGGCAATGAGCCTCCCTCACATTTTTGCTTGATTATGCCTTAGTGCTTTAGGAGGTTTCTACAGTCCAAACTACATCTCGAAAATAAAGTATTTTTTTATGCTATTGGCTCTTTTTCTGTAAAAAGTCAGACAATCCACCATCCAGCCGATCGGATATAGAGAAAACAGAATATTTTTCAATCGCAAATTTGAGAACTTTCCCCACACACGATATTCTTCGAAATTAAACCATAGTTAATTTGATCAAAAATAAATTCAAACCACAAAAAAATATCGAATGAACATGCATTATTTCGATGGGTTTCTATTGAATTTATAAGTATCACCCAATGAAAATACGAGAAAGAATAATAGAAAGTTAACACCTTTTAACATTCCTTGCCGTGGAGCACTACAGTTATTATAATATTCGAATTCGCCCTCGCTCAACCCGAATATAAATTATTTATCACGCAGAAAGCCTCTTTAATGAAACTGCCATATTCAGTCTTACAATATTCTTACAACTGCTTTACGTAATACAATTTACATTTTCACTCTAACCTACAATATTAATTTGTAAATATTCAGAGTATTGCTAATAACGCAATCGAAAGTCAATAATATTTAGCTCAGTCAACAACAGTGACAAACCACAACATGAAACTTATGTTTCCTTGGATTAAACTTGAATAAACATATTACTAATTTAAATTTAACCAAAGTTATTTTTTTATCCAAGCCTTATAACTGTCGAAGGACGCGAATGGGCTCCTTGCGCAACTGTGCACTTAATATACCCATACTAAAACAACAATAATAACTAGAACGCTAATGATCTGAACATACCATTAACATGAAATGTATAAACATTACTCGCTAATAGTACAACCTGTAATAAATATATTTCTTATCCGGACCCGTTACTTAAATAAATAAAGGTTATTAACCAGGTTTACTTTCCGTCTCGATCACCTTTACGACTTGAAATTATAAAATTGGTTCGTGAAAATACCCAGCTTTCTCTCTATCAAAAAACACTATTTATTCGCAACGGCTCGCAGCAGCATTCATTGGCAATCTAGTTTCATACGGGAACCCTTCTTTATCTAAACAAAACTCACAGTGAAATTAAAGCTCTCCAGCTTTAGGAAAGGATCGAAATACAATCATGTTGTGTGTCTCTAGTGGCTTATAAATTTAACATGCATGTGCAATAATGGTATATTTAGTCAGCGGTAATCGGTCATGGAGGACTGACGCTTCTGTTTCAGCAGAGAGACTTCGTCTTAAATTTACTATGAAATAGCCAAAATTTAGAGTCTTTCAATTACTTGCTTTACTTGACTATTTTCCTACTTGCTGTATCTTATTCTACAAACCTTTCTAGGTTTAGAACTGTATTCGCCCGGTTTTCTGCCAATGTCATCAAGAAAACCGACCACGAGGCCTACGAGCTCGGTACCGCGTGTTTTCAGTTTTCCATACATTTGTCTGTAACTTTTCCCGCGGACTTTGACTCGGTATTACAGACAAATGTATGGAAAACTAAAAACACGATTGCACGCTTCCTAGAACAGCTACATCCCTCAGATTTTGATCGACTTGTTCTTTTACCTGGTATCTTACGTTTGCAGACAGTGAATATTTCATAAATTCGATTTTACGGACATTATTTGGCATCGGATTCCCATACAAACACTGTATTTCGCACTATGTTTGCACCCCTTTCAAAATGTCGGAATTAATCGCGAACTGATCAATTTCAAATTTCTCGGGCTGCGCAGTCGGCATTTGAAATTTCACGCGGATATTGAAACCCCCGTCGAATCCGCTCACTCGTATATGAAACATTACTTATACTCTTATTAGGGTAGAAAGAACAAAACGTATTTCAAATAGATGCGATGTTGATGACAATTAGCAAGTTTTCCGACACCGGCGATAGTAGCCTGCTACTGATGCAGATGTATTTTTCACTCTCATAAATTCGAAGAAAAAAGTAACGTCTGCTTACCCGAGCGCTTAATTAGGTTCCAATATTTGTTTTATTTTTCTGCCCAATCAAAGCCATTGTTAGAATTTTAGTGAATTGGTGCGCCAGTGAACACTCTCCTATGATTGGTCAATGGCAAATGTATTGTCTGAATTCCTTTTAAATGTAACATTACGTCACTTTCCAGGGTATGGAAGGTAAAATCTGGTTGGTCCATAACACAATGAGGTGTGCATATTGGAAACTAATTAAGCGCTCGGGTAAGCAGACGTTACTTTTTTCTTCGAATTTACGAGGGTGAAAAAATACGTCTGCATAGCAGGCTACGGCGATAG
The DNA here is from genome assembly GCA_030867875.1 of Actinernus sp. WN-2022. Classification (NCBI taxonomy): domain Eukaryota; kingdom Metazoa; phylum Cnidaria; class Anthozoa; order Actiniaria; family Actinernidae; genus Actinernus; species Actinernus sp. WN-2022. Next base: position 25,941,407 of record JAOWCC010001368.1, on the reverse strand, counting down.
AGGTCAGTATTAATATTTTCCTGTCACACCACGGAGTAACGCAAGCAACTCTTATGATGGTACGGGCAAACCAGGGACAAACTAAACTGTACTCGATGGTGTCGATGTCATTTGTCACTAAAAAAGAAGGGTACTCTTCAAATCATTAATAATGGTCACTGCTCCTTAAGTGTTTAAGCGGAGTTATTTTGAGTCGATTGCTACAACGCATGTTGTTGTAACGCATGCCAATTCTGAGAAAATGATATTCGATGCTTGCTTTCAATATCCACGAGTTAGCCATTGCGTACCTATGTTTAATTTAGGTATTTCTTACTTTTTTGTTAGTTTCCCGGCAACGCGTACAACAAGATTTTCAATTTTCTCTTCACAGAAACCACATGACTCCTAAATCTGAAACTTCAATGGAAAGTAAGCTAGCGTCCTTCATTTACAGTAGCAATACTTCCGTAGCATGGGTAGCCTTTTCGCAATGCATGCAGGGTGTGACCCATAAGCATTGATCCTACTAACTGACCCATAGACCATGACCTCCCCGGTGAATATAACTCGTATGATAGCTTCAAACCTGCCATCACCAGGAGTGCTCTCAAACTGAATCTGATAACTGCATTCATCCTCCTGTTTCTTGCTAGATTCTCGGATCGTGGACATCTTCTGTTCAGCGTGGAGTATTTTCTTGAGCTTTAGCTTATGGCACAATTTCGCCGTCAAGTCGTTTTTCGCTAAAGCTTTATTTATATGTGAGATGGCGGTTCGCGCTCCTTTCTGGATGTGCGCATGCGCAGAAGCAATCACACGCCACGTTAGGCATGGGCACCACTGATCAGTAATGCCAGTGTCTGCGCATGTGCGGTTTGATGGCAAAGTTTCGAAGAAACTTACACCACGCGGGTTCTCTCGTTTGGTTTTTGTTTTATCAGAAAACGAGAGCAAGTGATGATAAGTTTCATGAAAATCGAATGGTGAACTAATGATTTGAGTGTTACGTCTTAAGTTGTTTGTCTCTTCAGGGAACCTCTCCTCGAACCACAGAGGAAGTGTTATGGATAGAAAAGGCAGCCGTTCCTCCAGCTTTCCCTGATTTGTGTCTCGTATTTTGCCAAAACGGGCACCGTGATCGCCCATCATTACGAACATGCTATTGTTAAAAAGGTTCTCGTCTTTCAACGACTGTAAGAATGTCGCAATTTCCACGTCTGCAATGCTAAGTAGGTTAAGCTCTCGATGGCAAAGATCGCTGAAGAAGATGTAGGCATACTTGCGTCTTCCAGGGTATGATTTCATGAAGCTTTTCAAGTACTGCAGTTGTAGTGCAACTTGGAATTGACCGCCAATACACATTCCACCGGCTTTAAGCCAAAACGGTCTTCCATAATGATCAGTTGGTTGGTCTTTGAACCCATTTGTACGAAGTGCAAACGTTCCTAGGGACAAAGGGAAAAGAAATAACAATTCTAGTAATGAATTAAGATACATATGGAACCCTTTCCTCGTTTCCATAGTGGCCAATAGTCAAGATCGGTATTCTCACGGACGAGCTTGAACGAGCACTCAATGAAGGCTACACTGACGGGAGATTCTTTTCACATGCTAATTAGCTTTTAGCGAATTCCCTCCCAAGCAAATTTCATAAGAGGTATGTATGATGAAAGGAATGATTCCAAGTCACAAAAATGCAGGGATTCACAGAAAATCTACATTAATATTTATCATGTTTTTCACTCAATGACCCTTATTTTTACATATATTAGTTATATGATTTCAAAAATACACATAACTAATCAAATGGCTTCTACTTTAATCACAAGATGCAGCACCTACCTATTGCAGAATCGTCTTCGCTCCATAGGGTACTAAATCCATGGTCCTTAAAGTCCTTGAAAATAAACGGCCATTTGTCCACAGTACTAGCGTTAGGATCTCCCTTCCAGGCTTTCTGTATCTTAGAATTCTCTTCAAGTGTGTTTCCTGTTAACATTGCGTTAACATTTGGCGTTGTGGCGTCTCCTACTATCGAGTAACCCTTAAACATGTGCGACTTCATTTCCAGTTTCAGAAACTCGTATGTTTTAGGAAGCATTCGCTCGAAATGAGCAGCTGAAGTTCCATCGAACATAATCTGAATTATGTCCAGCGGTGAGTCGTGTTTCGACTTGCGCAGTTGTACCTGTTGTTTCTCGACTACTGATAAATGATACGTTATCTTCCGTTCTTTGTTTTTCAAAACCGAAGTCACCTTCCAGAAATCCTCTTGGATGTGAAAGCTTCTGTTTTTGAAAGTAAGTAATTGTGGTGGTCCGAGTGTGGCGGAGAAGTCGCCATTCCCACGTCGAATTGGCTCGGCAATTACGAAGTCAAGGTTGCCATCTGAAACAAAGCAACACGACAACTAACGATCAAAAATTCGAGTATTAATGTGATGCTTGTAAACCAAACGTCAATACACTTTAACATCAAGACAGTAATCCTATTGTTCAGTGGAGTTTGTATATGTGTGTGTCCAAACGCACATAGCTTGTGCCTCCTGTACAAATCAATTGTTTAGTGTCATAATATTTTTTTGTAAAGGAAAAACATATTTTCTAGACCGACTTGTCCTTAAAAAGTAGGTCTAATGGGACAAATCCGAAATAAACTATAATAATATTAATAGTGATCGACCAAGTACGCCATGTTGTTTTCTGTCGTGGCCGCTAATGGCCGCTTAGAATGCCGGGTATTATAAAGGTAACCCAAATACATATCATCTATCCTCCTCTAAGTATGACACTCAAAGATAAACAAAGCTAACAATAATATGTCAATGTCTATAACAGATTCTTGTAATATCATCATAAGTCGTGGCTTGGGTGTTCTCTGAGAACGTCTGACTGGTTCTTGTGACGCAGCAGTATCTGCTCGAAGGTATATACTTCATGGTAGTATTTCGTTCCATATAGTCTCCCTGCATAATACTGTAAAACAGTAGAGAAAATGATAATGCAGGGCGACTATATGGAACAAAACACTACAATGAAGTATATACTTGCTCGAAGTTTGGCTGCCTTCTCTGTTGTTGTTCTCCAGGTTGCTGTGGTTACCAAAGGAGGGTGATCCTGTGAGGGATATCCTGTAGTCAATGCATGTAACAGCATCACCATGCAGCATCGTAGGTTGTCAATGTGGTACTTCTACAGTATCTCTACGGATTAAGTCTACCGCATAACGCCTGCGAGCCTCATCTGCGTGCTTCCTCACAAGACGCCTTGGCCTAACTTAATGATCAGTGATGTTATTATGCCTGTTAGTCATAGGTCGCCCCTACCATAGTTCCTAGCATACACCAGATCTCCTACCGACAGCGCACGTCGAACAGCTCTCTTGTCATGCTGAATCTTCTGCTGTTGTTGTCGACTTTCAACCTTAGTTTGTAGGTTTGGGCGTAGAATATCCATGAGGGTCCTGCGTTCCCGACCCATTAGGAACTTTCACGGTGCCTCACATGTGGTGGTGTGTGGCGTTGTGTGGCATTGCCCATTGAACCCTCCTTAGCATGACTGAAACCTGCTTTGACAATGTCAACAGCCCGCTTCTCTACCGATGGTAAGGGACAGTAAGGGAGTAATACCGTACCACTTCCAGACCTGTATTCTCATTGGACCATTATACTGTAGCTCTATAGTTTTTGTATCTCTCGTTCTTTGGGTTAGGGTGTTTTGTATTGTTGGGTACACCAATGCTGTGGATCGTTTTGAGCAGTACTGTTTGGCTTCAGTAAGGGGCAGTCGTTATATGCTTTATACCATTTTGTGTCATGAACTTTTGGAAGTCAGCGCTCGTAAAGTACGACCCTGTGGAAGGATACAATCATGTTCTCGATTTTTGCAAATGAGATAGAAGTTTCAGTGACAAAGGCATCAATCCTCCATTTAGAAAGGTCTTCGATCTTAATAATCACGAGTATCATCTTGTTATTTGGCTAGCCAATTGTTATAAACTGTAGGAAAGTGTAGTGTTGTAATACAATCGCATTGATTATATTAGATGACGTAATGTAATTGAGGCCGGGGAACATTATGGGATTACAAGATGGCCGACCAGAGCTGGTTATGTGTTGTTGTCCTTTGAGTAGAATCCAGATTGAATCCGTTACATCCGTAAAGTAGGATAGTATCATTGGCGACGAGGATCACAAACAACTAAAGCCGAAGTTGAATTCAAAACTCTTGGTGAAATAATCAGTTTCGGTAAGAACGCTAACAGAATGCTAAGTTAAACAATCGGCGCTCAATTCAAAACTCTTGGTGAAAGAACAGTTTCGGTAAGAACGCTAACAGGACGCTAAGTTAAACAATCGGCGCTCAATTCAAAACTCTTAGCTTGGTGAAAGAATAAGTTTCGGTAGGAACGCCAACAGAACGCTAAGTTAAACAATCGGCGCTCAATTCAAAACTCTTGGTGAAATAATCAGTTTCGGTAGGAACGCCAACAGAACGCTAAGTTAAACAATCGGCGCTCAATTCAAAACTCTTGGTTAAATAATCAGTTTCGGTAAGAACGCTAACAGAATGCTAAGTTAAACAATCGGCGCTCAATTCAAAACTCTTGGTGAAAGAACAGTTTCGGTAAGAACGCTAACAGGACGCTAAGTTAAACAATCGGCGCTCAATTCAAAACTCTTAGCTTGGTGAAAGAATAAGTTTCGGTAGGAACGCCAACAGAACGCTAAGTTAAACAATGGGCGCTCAATTCAAAACTCTTGGTGAAAGAATAAGTTTCGGTAGGAACCGCGCAAACAGAACGCTAAGTTAAACAATCGGCGCTCAATTCAAAACTCTTGGTGAAAGAATAAGTTTCGATAGGAACGCCAACAGAACGCTAAGTTAAACAATCGGCGCTCAATTCAAAACTCTTGGTGAAAGATCTAGAATCGGTTTCGGTAGGAACGCCAACAGAACGGCGCTCAATACAAATCTTGGTGTAAGAATAAGTTTCAGTAAGAATGCACAGTGAAACAATCGGCGGCGCTCGATTCAAAAATATCTGTTGTTTGATTAAACTGACTCGGCCAAGCGCTTCTAGTTCAACTAATAAAAGCTTTACCGTCCCACAACAGACTCAGTAAAGGTTTAATAATTCAAGGAAAGTTCATGGCCGACTGCTCGTTGCCGCGTTATTGTCTTTATGAATTCTAATGAAGCATAATCTGAAACTAGCTAATTCCCCAAAAAAAGTTAAAACGGACCCCATCTATGATTGAAATTCGTATAATGTTTCATCGCAATTGCTGAATATTGGAAAAGATCTTCCATTTGCAGGTTATAAATCATGACTATTCCGAATGCAAAACGTTAAAATTACTGTGTGAAGTTTGGTTTCAGTCAAGATTTAGCTAAAACTACCCTGTGTTCAAATAAAAACGGACACCACTTCCCTTCAATACATTGCACCAAGCTTTGGCATGAAGTATATTTATTATCTAAAGAAGCATTTGCAGCCAATAAATCGAGGACAGTTTATGTATAAGTGAAACAAAAACCGCCTTTTAGTGGAAGAGGTCGGCTGATTTTGCTCCATTCTCTTGTAATCAGATCGAAGATTTTGAAATTACCGCGCGCTTCAATGATCACAGAATGTGCAAATTAGGTAATTAGACAATGGAGTGTCCAGTCATTCTGCGCGATGCGGACAGCAGTAAGGAAACTGATCCACCTGAAGTGCTATGTCCACCAACCAGACCACAGCGAGATCATCGCATCCCAGAACACTTAAAGGACTATCATTTATTCAAACCATGACCTGCGGATCTCTAGCATGTTACGTGTATTTGATGAACAAAGAACAGTTTCTATATATTTTAGTGTTAATCAAGAACATCGAATACTTAGAAGTTAATTTGCACTTTGTTCTATAAGTTTGACAAACATTTTTTGTTTGTAACCAACATTTAAATTATTTATTTGAAATTGATGTGATCTATTTTTGGAATATTTTCGTCCAAACCTGTTCTTCATATACTTGCAATGGTTTCTTAAAGTGCCTATAAGCCCACATTATTTGACCATTAATTAATATCGATTCTTCACCAACTGAACAGGTGCGTAGTAACATATTTACTGATTTGAGTGTTGCGACTACGTTATAAAACAATTATTTCGAATATGGTCATTAGTGGTCATTTATCTGTAGCAGTATCTTTTTGTATAATAAATAAAGCCTCCTATGACATCACATAATTAGTATATTAGAAATAGAAACCTTTATAACTCCGTCATAGACGCAATACTCAAACCAATAAATATTTTACTATTCACCTATTCACTTGATCTAGAATAGATTTCATCATATACACCAATGACACTAATACGCCTGGAGCAGACTTCGTAGGAGTGGACAAACTACGGCATGTCCGTAACCGTGCTGTACCGTATTTCTGTAATTTGATTGGATCAGCAGGACAAAAACAATGGGAAACCATTGCAACGTCACGGAATGCCGTACGGTAACCGTGCTGTAGTCAGTGCTGTAGTTTGTCCCACTCATACGAAATCTATTATGTAGTATCTTACGCCTGGTATATGTATTTTTGAAGCTAAAAGAAATACATCGAGTGTACCAATCAACAGACCCACCTTCCTGAACTACGTCCCGTATCTTCAAGGTGTTGTTTTCTAAGCTAGTGTAGAGGTATGTGTCGTCACATTTCATTGGTTCTCTCGTTGGCACTAGATGTATAATTTCTTTGTAGAAGGGGTCAAGTTCGGGTAGTTTACAGCCGCCACTGAGGTCACTAGCGAAGTTTTTTATCGGTATTGCGCATGTCAGGTTTTCTGCAAGCCCTGTAAAGTAATGGCACAAGGCGCGATGTAAAGGCGTGGCATGAATCAATATTCGATTGGTGGCTGTTAATTGGCTTCAAACAGTTAAAGTCCCCTCCCTTACTGCTTGATTGAAAGGATATGCAATATTATCCTTGAAGACTAGAACTACGCATAGTTTGTGAGACATTTACTTTAATTTCAACCATCCCACACGTGTGCTAAAATCGTCAATTTATATGAAAATCACTGAAAATAATTTGGTCCCGGCCCGGAAATAAAGGTGTCTCGCTCACCGGGATACAGCTCCTTTAATATATATATACCTATTCAGTTTGCCTCTTTGGGAACAGAACCAATGGGGAAGATGGACGCTCCTGGTAATGGGCTCCTGTGGATACCTAAATCTATTGTTCACTAGATGTCAGTTATGGACCGATTTTCCTGTCCATAAAACTCATTTGAATTTCTCGCCATTATCTCATACAAACGACAAGCAACATTCCCATTGGATCTTATAACGTTACAGTGTTGCCTCTATTGTCAGAAAACAATAGTTCATTTGTTGTTTAACAATAGGAGCAACACTGTGACGTCATATAATCCAAGATGGCTGCCCTCGGGAATCTCATATGAGTTTTATGGACAGGAGAGCTGGTCCATAACTTATATCTAGTGCACAATTTACAGGACACAAACACAGCAACAGATTTAGACATCCACAGCGAACGTTTGAGAGCAAACACTGTGTCTCATCCGAGGTTTCCTTTAAAAGTGTAGAACCCAGAGGCTTCTTAGGCGGTTGACTACTAAGTTTGTTTTGGACATAATCTGGTTTAATCTGATTAACGAGGGTCGAAAGGGCTATTAATACGACAGGTGCTCTTTTAACTTGTGGCTTTTGCGTCCGAGTGTGGAAGAGATTCAACTAAAACATCTTAACATATCAAAACTACTAAAATGATGACATCATTTTTATATTGAATTGATGAATCCATGCAACAAATCGGCGTCGCAAACCAGACCCACTAATTTTATCAGGTGAAAGTTTCTAAAAAGCTATAATTAAAAGTTTTATGCATTATCTTTCATAATCTGAAAAAAAAAAAAATGTAAGACAGAACTTTCTTACAGACTGTTTTATTGGTATATACTTCATGGTAGTGTTCCGTTCTATATAGTCTCCCTGCATAATACTGTAAAACAGTAGAGAAAATGATCATGCAGGGAGACTATATGGAACGGAATACTACCATGAAGTATATACCGTTTTATGTATCCATCTAACCGAAAAAAGATGAAATATTTCGTGATTGCAGATTTCGTTACCATTCCCACAGGTTCCCAGAGGTCTTTACGCGCCTAATCAAAGATGGCGTCGAAAGTACCCCTGGTACAGGCTGGTCATGGGACCCAAAAATGTGCCCAATATTTGGGCATATTTTGAGGAGCATCCGCCATCTTGGATTCATCATCGCTGAAGAACGGTTAACGGTTAAAGTGTGATCCCAATGAATTCCAAATGTACATTGTTCTACTTGTACCCTGAGTTGCGAAGTTAATATTAAAAAAAGGCAAAAACGCTAAGTTCTGATGAATTTTTAGTTGTTTTCAACGAATTTTTAAAGCGCAATGCGAAAGACGACATCACCAGTTTATTTTCCAAATCAAAAATGCACGCGCTAGTCGAAATTCTCCAATCAGCGCGCGCGAAACGTCTACCCAATTAGTAGCCGAATCCCACCATCCTGTACCAGGGGTACTTTCGACGCCATCTTTGATTAGGCGCGTAAAGACCCCTGGGAACGCGGTTGCTTTCGAGCCTCCTTCAGCCGGTCACGTGAGCGGTCACGTGAGCGGGAGATGTTCAAACTGAATCATGCATCTATCCATTTTCTTTAAAAAATGAAAATTGTGAACCTTATCACATGCGGCGGCCATACCTCGCACTGAGCCGTTTCACAACGAGTTTAGACGAGGGAAACAAAAATTCTTATTCTCCCCGCTATACGGGTATGTCCGCCCCAAAGGGTAAGGTTTTCGAGCTGTTTTAGTCTGAAATAGGGTATGATCTTGACAGGGAAGTATGAGACCGCACATTTTCATATATTTCTCCTGTTATCAAATTGAGTACAGCTCTGAAAAAGGGTATGGAAAATCTTATATTTTGGTCTGAAATATGGTCAGGGTTTTGGGACCCGCGCGGCACACTCCCACCCGAAAATTCCTAAGAGTACTCACCCCCCCCCCCCCCCTCGGCCGCCACCAGGCGCTGTGTGAATAAGGTTCCGTTGTTAAAGTGATTCATTACTAATAAGAAAATTACAAAATTACATACCGACGATCCCCACCCCGCAGCGCGTAAAAACGCTCACCACTGTGGCCCGTGTTCGATTCCCGGGCGTGATGTCATATGCGAGTCGATTTTGCTGATTCTCACTCATGCTCCGATGGTTTTTCTCCGGGTTCTCCGGTTTTCCTCCCCCCATAAAAATCAACATGTGAGTTGAGCATTGAGTATACTGCTTCATTACATTGAAGTGAGGCGTTCGGGTCAATACCGCTGAAACTGCTATTCGTAGACGCCACTGTAATATCAGCTATTTCGAGTTATTTATGATTTAGCAGAATCAAATAGGGAGAAAATCCGGGTTCGTCCCCACAGTAACTTGGAAATCCAGGGGTTTGGAACTCTGTTTTTTACGGCTCCGGTTCTGGACTCTATGGCCGCACATACACCTACCTATTTATCATACAATTGCCCCTTCCCTCCCCTCCCTCCCTCCAATTTTGCCATGGCATAGCGACAGTTGTTCCTCGCCTCGCTTTGTGTAATGCTTCTTTTCTGTGTATGCATTGGTTTCTGTACCAGTAATAAATAAAAGCAGATAGTCACTAACCTTGTATGAACATATTTACGAATTCTTTCTTGAGGTATAAACTTCTAGACTGACTGTCCGAAGGAATACCAAATGAATACTTAAACCAAGCTCCACTGTTACCCTTGCTGGGATCTCGATCGAATGTGAACGCTCTGCACGACGAACCAAGCTTGTTGCATTTGTCTCGTGCTTCAGATATATTGTTGCGCACAATAAGGTAATCGATATCCCCTATGCAATGCAGTTCACAGTTTGGTACCTAAAATATAAATGAAGAATTGGGTATATACTTCATGGTAATAGCATAATCATTTTCTCTACTGTTTTACAGTATTATGCAGGGAGACTATATGGAACGAAATTCTACCATGAAGTATATACCAAGAATTGGCCTTTTGCAGGAAACAGTCACATGCTGATAGATCACTACAATAACCAATGAATTGCGCTCGTGATCCCATTGGAAAAGCTTTACTGGATGGCAAACAAACTTCAAAACGCTGTTTTAGAAAGATCGACAATCGCTTGGAGTTAGAAAATAGCATTTACAAACAGGATTTGCTAATAACCCTACCGATCTCATACAAGTACCTTTACAAAATTAAGTCAGATCGTTTACCATCTAGTACAACCACGTGATTGTATTCCTGCAAAAGCCCATTGGTTACGAGAACCAGCCAAGGTCCTGTCACTCAAAGCCTGATTCAAATGCCTATAGGGTCATTTTTATCATTAATTTGGATTATACATAAAGTAAATAGGTGAATAGTACATTATTTCTTTAAATTTGAGTGTTGCGTCTATTTAAACAACAGACCACACATTTCAATGTGGTTACTGGCGAAATAAAGCACTTGGGATGTTGGAAGAACACAAAAAATGCTTGAAATCACAAGCCGAAGGCGCGTGATTTTCAAGAGTTTCAAGTGTTCTGCCAGCATCCCAAGTGCTTTATTTCGCCAGTAACCACATTGAAATGTGTGGTCTATTGCTTTTATGATATAACTACCACGCAAGCAGGCGTGCCGATTTCTATATGTTTACCGGCTCAATAGACCATATATTTTTTTAGTCTATAAGCCAATCACAGCGCTCGTACTATATGGGTTATATTACAATGAGTTATAAAGGGTTATATACCCAATATGTTAATGATATGACGTAAAATGACAGGGCGCACTTATTATACAAAAACGTGCTGGTAGAGATAAATTACCTTATATGGACATCCATGTTATATAAACATCATGCTACTGATTTGAAGCACATATCAGTGATTTTACCAAATATTTTGTCTAAATCAGAAAATAGTTTCACAGGAAGAAAGATATGCCAGAACATTCCCCGTTTTATCTCACGTTATTAACATAACTATTCGAAATATTTAACAATTATTCACCGAAGTGGAGGTGAATAGTGGTGGGTATTTACCGAGCCGCTTCTGCGAGGTAGATATCCACCACTATTCACCAACACTGAGGTGAATAATTGTTTTAGTATATACCACACTCCAGGTGAATAGCCAGCACCAAATAGTTATTTTATTTTCTGTCAAATGGACAAAAACTCGTGCGAGATGATCGCTGCTTTGCTCAGAGGTGAATATGAAATCATATTCACTGTTTGAGTAGCCAATCAGAGCGCGCGAAAAGTGATATTCACTGGTGTGGTATATACTGAAAACCTTTATAACTAATAGATTAACGCAACACTCAAATCAAGAAATATTTTACAATTCAACTATTTACTTGATGTAGAACCAATCTTAATGATGAAACGAAATGATCAGTCCTCATATGCCGCTGATAAGGGGGTATGATCAATAAGGTCGAAGGCTTTCTTGAGGGTCTAGAAAAATACAATGAAGCGCCAAATACAGCTTCGCTAACCAATGAGAAATACAGTAAACTTCGTCGAATGCAACAGGGTGCAATCATTCTTGGAACACGGCCTGTAGAAATTCTACAGGCAGGACTCTGATTGGTCAACATGGCACGTCCACAAGTCCAGCGGTATTTTCTGGGTATAGAGCGCGGGCTCATTTTCCCCGAATGATATAACAAGATTAAATTATCAGGATTTTCTAAATAAATTAACTTTACTGACTGTGCATGTGCTACCCTAATTGAAGAAAGGCAGTTGATTTCATTTGATTATTATCTCACCTGCAAATAGCCATCGATGAAAGGAACCTCGCGTGGTGTAAACCTTGCTAGTGAAAGTGGGACAGTAGGAGGTTCTAATTTCAGGTTGATATCATCAGAATATTCATCCTGCTATTAAACAAAAGCATACAAATTACGTATGCAAACTTCATGTCATACATGAGAAGTCCATTATCAGAGGTCTCGGCGATATCTCGCACCAGGTCTTGGCCCGTCAGTTTACGGAATAATCTATTTTTAGAAAACAATTCTCGCTAAATCGTAGTACTATATTCCAAGTACCTACAATACACCCAAATACTTAATGAGATATGGAGGAGAGAAAAAGGGTGGCTGTCCACAGCGTGGTGTTGAGTGTCGCACAACGCCATGGAAGGCACACAACGGTCAGTCTGGTGGGCGGCCGCGCGAATTTCCCGCGCAAAATTTACCTTAAAACATATTACAGTGAACTTCTACCCCCAAAAGTTAAGAAAAATACGTGAAAGTTAAGCTTTTTATTTTCACAGTCGACGGGAAATTGAACAAACTTCAAACTGTGAGTTTACCAATTTTTTTCGTAATTTACCAAAAAAGTTCTCAAGGTTTGAAAACGGACGTGTGAACAGTGACGGCCGCCGGCTCGCTTTGAATTTGTTTTGGAATATGTTGTTGTTGCAAGACTTGACGCATGCGCAGACGTTTGACCGCTATGTGCATGGAAGGTGGGGTGGGTGAGGGCGTTGCCCACACCAATCTGACTACAAGAAAAGAAGTGACAAAGCAAGGGCAGGGAGTGCCTTATATATGCCGCAGGGCATCATTATCTCATTATTATGTTAATTATCGGGATTTATTTCCGGTATTTAGAATAGTACTATATTCAAAGTACCTACAATACACCCGAATACTTAATGAGATATGGAGGAGAGAAAAGGGGTGCCATATCATCTACTACCGCATTAAAATGAAGGCTCCCGTTGTGTTTTTAGTCCGTGGTTTAGGTATCCCTCCCATTCTCCAAGCTTTAATACTATTGTGGGAAGGCCGGGGTGAAACCTTTTAGGGTGTCCAAGTCATGGTATGCGATTTGTTGATGACCGTGGGTCCTCCCGGGAGTCGTGACCCTGAGGTAGCTACCAACATGACCTTAGACAATTGCATATAGTAGGATGCGGTATTGCATTTCTTCCAGCCGACATGAGACACAATGTCCTGTAGTTCTGAACCAGAGAAGGCCAGGGCAATCGCGCAGTCTCCTCGAAAACCGTGTAAGGTTGCTTCGATGTCGCGTTGCCCGGACTCTAGTAGGTAAAACTGGAGGCGTGACTCGGCCGCGGATGAAGTTAAAGGCTTATTTGCTATTCCGCCTATCGGAGTGGTGGGTCGGAATAGGAAACCATCCGTAAGGTCAATCCCTATACTCTTGGTAAACAGGTGATAGTTCTCGATTGCTAGGACTGGAAAGATGTCTAGGCTAGTATTACGGCGTAATCCGAACAGGTTAGTGGAGCCGTTGCGTAAGGTCTTTCCCCACGTGTGATTAAACAAGAGGCCATCATTTAGAGGGATAACGTGCTAGTTCTTTCGTCTTGACTTGGGCTAGGTCTCCACTGAAAAATAATGTTTTGAAATAGGCTTGGTCTCTCATGGGAATGAACCTGTCCAGCGTGGAGAGGCCTTCAGATGCCAACCTCTGACTGATGTAACTGGATAGGCGCGTGAGATTATGGATGAAAAACGGATTAGCCTGCTATGGCGTAGCTCAGTCTTGCTTGCAGTTGCTCCACCGAGACCTCTCGAGAGTATTGTGCGAGGGACAAGTCGGTTGCCGGATTGCCAACTAGTAACCTCGAGTCCCATTCCCCTCTCTTACCGACTTCTGTGAACAGAGCACACAATTTGCCTATCATGGAATCTACTGTTCCGTATGCTAATCTGAAAGAAATGAACGCTGCACCGAGAGAACTTTTGTTTCCCGAAGTATTGGCAGTTCAGTACGATGGACTCGCGTTTTCTCTCGCCTGTCTTTCCATGCAAGGAACCTACAAAGATCAGATCACAGGAATGACCGTAGTGACCTCCAAAGCAGGAGTGACTCTGTAGACGTGACCACAACTGAGGGGATAGTTTGGCATCAGCGCGGGATAATCGCCGGGATGGGTGGTCAGCGTGGGTTACCGCTGGATGGCAGTAGAATGATAGAGAGGTGAATATTCTGGTCCATGATGTCATGGTAGAGTCTCTTTAATGCTTGAGAAAAATTACTGGATCGAGCCGCCTGTGTGTTCCACGCATCGACCAAGGACTTGTTATCAACTTATGCATCAACACGGGCATTTCGCAGCTTAACCCTTTGAACGAGAGTATGGAATTTCCCAAGGCATTCGTCTCTTTTGTGGTAATATCGAGGTCCAGAGCGTGTGCCGGCCAATAGTCTGAGGAGACGAGGAGACTAGCCATTATTTTGGGAAAAGTCCGCCCCAAGCAAAGGAGGAGGCGTCAGATTATATAACTACCTGCGTGTGTTTTTCCTCGCGCCACTTGCCTACCTTATAAAGGGTTTGGGGTTGGGCCCAGTGCTCAAGCTCTTCTCGGAGAGATACGGATGGAATTCGTCGTTCTAAACGCTTTCCCGATGGCCATATTGATCTCATTGATAAACAACCTTGAGTCCTGAATTGCTAGGTTAAAAGACGCACATTTTCCTGATATACGCTGCAGGGTATGAGCGGATACGAACAAAGCCCTAAACTTTTCCTTTTTTTCGTCGGGCAGGTAGAAAGCTTCTAGTATGGTGTCTGACAGGAATCCCAGATATTGTACGCACTTTTGCGGTACAAGGACATACTTCGTTAACCGAGAGTATAAGCTAAGTGGATAAGGGTATCGGCTGCAAGAAACAAAGCCACTGGCACTGCTTGAAAGTTAACTTCTTCCAAGGAGGTTGAGGAGACAGGGATGTCTTTTGGCGGTGATTGTAACTGGCCCAAATGTCTGTCATCTATGTACAAGGAACAGGGTACCCCTAAAGACTTAAGGAAGTGTGAGGTTACTGAGCTGCTTGAGTGGTATATGTATGCGGAAGGTTTCCAGCCAAACGGAATAGCGTTGGAGACACAATATGGCCCCTCCACTGGATCCCAAAGAAAGTGTGGTTTCCATCGTCTAACAAGCGAGTGATCAGAGTCGCGCGTGAACTCGATACAAGCAAAATGGTTAATGGACCATGGACAAGGGGAGCCACCAGGAGAGGAGTGAAACAACAGCCTGACCAAGGTAGACTTGGGAAGAATTGTACTCCTTTTTCAGGTTGAGACATCCCAAACCGCCTGTGGATATGAGTGACTGCGCGCGTGTGACCAACACAAGTAAAGGTATCATGCTCGTACTCCCTGTCCTTCTCATGGCTGTTGAGTTTTGCTACCTTTACAAGGGCATCTAGGTCAGCCAACGGGTCGTCAGTGTCAAAGCGGGTTCTCCGGTTTTCCTCCCTCCGCAAAAAAAACTCGCTAAATTCCAATTCGATCTGTGCATTTATTAGCCAGGACCTGGCTTTGATCAGCCCCCGTGGTTGTTTCAGGTCTCGTTAGAAATTCAGAGTTTTTTAACGAACACCGACCTTGTATTTGATTAGTTTTTCAAAGCTACTTTCACTGAATTAGCAAAATGTTGGTTATAGATATATACTTAGGCTAAAATGTTTAAGGCATGCTCAAACAAGGAAACGTTTCGGAAATAGTTGCGAATTTCCCTCGTTTACCGTGCGCCAAACATATGTTGCGAAGGCAAAATTTGCTTCTCGGAAACAAAAAATAAAACAATTCTGTTTTCTCAGCGAAGCAACGCAACAATTGACTTGCTTCCCGCTTGTTTGCTCACCTAAGACACATTATTTAATAGCAGCAACAATATTTTCTCGTTCATCCAGGCCGTTAGAGAAGCGGATAAAAACCGCGATAAAATAATATAACAAAGCGTTGCGAAGCCCGAAGCTTCCTTTTCAAAAATTGTCCTGAATAAATTCATACCATTCATCATAATTCAAGCGTATAGATGATCATTTCTTGAATGTTATTTTGCCGGGGATCTTGTTCACTAAACACTGAACTAAGTAAGGTTTTCGGGTTATGTTTGATTGCCAAGGTGATACTAGTAACCTGATACTATTTTATTGTTAGATATTGTTAAACCGATCATGCAGCACACACGTAATCCCGATCAACTCGTCAATACTGATCAACCAGTTTGTCGTTATATATAGTTCCCGTTTCGAATAAGAAAAGAAAAACTTTACATCATTTGATATATATAATTGTCAGGACCAAAACTCGCATTTAATAGTCGAATACTCAACAAATGCAAAACTAATATACATGTAATACCTAATTGATACTGTTGATAGGGCAAATCGGCATAATATCGACGGTTGGGTGGCTACTTCACATGCTACTCAGTCGTGTAACCGTTTACCGGCTATAACAAGCCGTGAGGCCATCGCAATAAAATGTTTCGTTTACCAGTGCGGCCTCCTCTCTCGTGACGGGTAGGTCGGTCAGTCGGGCCAAAAAATAATATAAAGAATCAACGTTACAAAATCAGCTTGAACTGGCGGACTCACGTACAAACTTTCATGTATTCCTCAACTACAGTTTTCCTCTACTAGTTATAAATAGTACTATATTATAAATATTCTTAAACCATAATTATTTCACGTGTTATTTTGTAATTTATTTTTTAAGTTATACTGTCCCACTTAGTTTTGTATCTGCTATTCTCATCTGACACTGAAATAAAGTTATTAATATTATTTACGGACTTTAACACTTTACTTTTCAATTCCACAGTTTGCGCGGGTGTTTGTATTCGGCCCAATGCAACGGGTTATTTTCTGGGAATGTTTTATATTTAATATAATAGGAACTAGAAGTAACGATTCATTATGCTGAGTGCGTGCGAGTAAGAAGAAAACACCATTTCTTTTATGAGTAACGTGGGAAAATATTCCAGTGTTTTAGGCGAGTTAGTAAATACTCACCTTATATCTACAAATCAAGGGTATACAGCCGCTTGCAAAAATTCTGACCCCCCCCCCCCCCCCCCCCATGAAAATTATATACTTATATCGGTTGCATCATGGGTAATCCAAAAATGTGCTCTTCAGACATTTTTTTAACAAAAAATATATCAGGTAGGATTGAAAAATGTACGAGTAAAACATTTTTTGATCATATGGGTCCATCCGTTAAAGAAAACAAGTGCTATTTTCAGTTTTAGTTGTACTAATTTATTCCATGCGTTTGCCACTGGGTCCGGTCGACCGAAACGCTGCTATGACTTCATACCTATGACTTCATACCTTCATAAACGCTGCTATGACTTCATACCTCAATCGACTTTAGTTGATTACATACCAGTGTATGACTTCAAGGAACTCACTGTATTCTGAACTTTACTTTCTCCACGTCGCACTAGCTAGGTTTATTCTATTTCCCTAAATGAGGCTGAAGTATTCACTAAATTGCATTCAAACCTTGGAGCCTAAGTTTAAGTTTTGTTATCAATATGAAACACGTTCTATTTTATCTTATGGCAGTTCCACCAGTCGTTTGCAATTCTGCCAAACAAACTGAACCAAATTCAACACTTCAAAGCCAAACGCAGCTAAAATATTGTTGCCGTTATGAAGTCTGCAAAAGAGCTAAAATTTCACTGGGAACACACCAGTTTTCTTTTGCGTTTTTTTGCGACGTAATTATTTCGCATATGAAATATTGATCAAAAATATTTTATTTTATTCAGAATTGAATGCGGGTGGTTTTCGTTTTGATGTTCGCGGTGCATATTTAATTATTTTCTGACATATCTTGCAGTTAACGACTTTAGAACTCTACGCGAGATAAATTTTAAGTTATATAAAATGGTTCAGATTTAATCAAACTGTGAATCAGTTGATTTATTTTATTACTAAAAATGATCTTTGAATGATTGTCGGGAATACCAATAAATTTACAACCTTGTGAGGCCAAAGTAAATAATAGGTTTACTTATGAATAAACGGTCTCAATGTGAGTTTAACTGACGACCAATCGTAAAATTTATGTAACACGCAGGAGAAATTATTTTTACACAAGACCAAAACCATTTAATTCTGGTCCATAATTTAAACAGATTAAAACAACTTCGGTTCTGATCTTTCTTTCCTTTCCAATAACTAAATGCGATTTTTACAACCGCATTGCGGACTTCATAAAAAAATGTTTTTAGCTACGCTGTGTTTAATTAATTTGGTTCAATGTTTGGCAGAATCGCACACATCGAACTACCATAATATAGAACGTGTTTCACATTGATAATACGCTTAAACCTAGGCTCCAAGGTTTGAAAGCAATTTAGTGAATACTTCAGCCTCATTTAGGACAATAGAGTAAACCTAGGTAGTGCGACGTGAAGAAATTAAAGTCCAGAATGAGTTCCTTGGAGTCATAGCAGCGTTTCGGTCCACCGGACCCAATGGCAAACGCATGGAATAAATTAGTACAACTAAAACTGAAAATAAAACTTGTTGTCTTCGACGGATGGGCCCATATGATCTAAACATGTTTAACTCGTATATTTTTCAATCCTACCTGATATATTTTTTGTTAGAAAAATGTCTGAAAAGCACATTTTTGGATTACCCATGATGCAACCGATATAAGTATATAAGTATATAATTTTCATGGGGGGGGGTCAGAATTTTTGCACGCGGCTGTATATATATATACAGTCGTTGCCGTTAATGTTGTCCTAGACATATCCACATATTGATTTATAGCCTTTGTTCAGTTCGCACCTTTTACATAAAGAACGGTAATCAGCCGTGAACGCGCCCTTTGTATTTGGTCACAAAGAGCCACGGTGGTCTAATGGTTAACACTCTTGCTTACCAGTTCGAAGCCCCGAATTCAAGTCTCAGAATCGACATTTTTGTTACTGCGAAGATTTTTTTTATTTCTTTTTCCCTTTTTTCTGACTGCATTTTCTTAAAAGCTTTTATTTCAAACGTGACAACAAGAACGGAGATCTTTTTAACCTTTGAAATGCCTAGGACACCTATCATCCACATCTATTTTATTAAGGGATGTTCGAACATTTCTTTTGCAAAAGCTTCGACTGCCGCAGGGAATGTAGTATTTTGATCATCGACATCGTCCATGGCGTAGCTTCAAAAGTTTGTTATCGTTTGTCAAACACTCGTAAACCTTACGCCGAGTACACGGCTATAATTCCATGTGAGTTCTTTTCCCTCACAAAGGAAAAAGCTTCGTCAACTTATGCAAGCATTACTATGGGTTTCAAAGAGAATTCTGGCTAATTTCTGGACTGCCGGATATTTTCAAAACTGTCCTCTCCGTGTCTCGCGGCCGATGTTTTCGAAATCTCGGAAAAAAGAATGAGGTCACGCGCTCAGTCTGCCTAAGTTCAGAAAATCGGTACGAATGAAATTCATAACACTTGCTAAAATCGCTTCCTACTTCTAAACAAAGATATAATACTTTGAATCAGTGGGTATCTAGTATTTTCAAAACTGTTCCTGGTATATACAAAATTACGCTTATTCAAACCCACAACCATCGACAGAATCACTATACCGTTCTAAACGAAAATAGCGTAATTTGGGCGTACTCAGTCAGTGCTGGTATAATTATCTACTTCGAAAGTCTGGGAAAATTTGAGACCGTTTCATGTTGACAGTATTATTTTAGCTACATTGTCCGTTCTTATCCAATATCAAAAAAGAAACTGCAAAAAGAAACATATGTAAATAAAACAAAAAGATAAGGGGGGAAAAACAAGAAAAAAGAAAAACAAAATACGATGCCGATATTGAGGGCGATATTTAGGGCGGCCCTTACTCAATTGTGTACTTATATTTGTAAACTAACTTGTTCAAAACTGTAAGTAAATGTTATTATCATTAATATTTGTATTAATACAATCTTGCTATTTTGTACACATGAGTTAAATAATAAAATGATGAAAATGATGATGACTTGAACTCGGGGCTTTGAACTGGTAAGCAAGAGCGTTAACCATTAGACCACCGTGGCTCTTTGTGACCAAATACAAAGGGCGCGTTCACGGCTGATTACCGTTCTTTATGTAAAAGGTGCGAACTGAACAAAGGCTATAAATCAATATGTGGATATGTCTAGGACAACATTAACGGCAACGACTGTATATATATCTATATATATACAAGCTAATATATAAGTACAATAAACAGAAAGTTTGTTTAACCTACTTTATATTTACCAGAGACCAATATGATTAAACTCGGCTTACTCTTCTTGTAAATCGTCATTAGCCGGAAAATTAAACATGTCAGTAAACTCCAGGCGATGGTTAAGGCCAGAAGTTTCCAAACAGTTGGTCGACAAGTCACATCCCGCGATAACGCCATCTACAAACTGTTGGATACTGAAGTCAAATAATAAATGTATACCTCGAAATATCTGGAGAAATCTCCAGTTGGAGAAATAGTACTGGAAGAATTATTATGGTACAGAAAGTTTTTAAATGGTTCCTCAGTCGATAGTAATTAAAAATATTTTCAAGATTAGTTCGGTT
The DNA here is from genome assembly GCA_030867875.1 of Actinernus sp. WN-2022. Classification (NCBI taxonomy): domain Eukaryota; kingdom Metazoa; phylum Cnidaria; class Anthozoa; order Actiniaria; family Actinernidae; genus Actinernus; species Actinernus sp. WN-2022. Next base: position 25,920,968 of record JAOWCC010001368.1, on the reverse strand, counting down.
GTCCAGGAAACTGACAATATTCCACATAATTACGCGAGCTTGATTTATGTTTTCCAAACTCTATGCCATTGTTAAGCAATACGGAGTCCACAGACACAAAACAGACAAGGTTAAGTGAGGGGTCATGAAAATGGATGGTACAGGGAGGGGGAGGGCCACCGAAAATTGTACAGATCCCCCAGTCCACTACCTCCCAATTAGATGTGTTTGACTAATAATTTAGTTTGTACATGTATACACATAGAGTTTGTACATACACAAGAGTCAAGATATGCTTCAAACTTTCGGTAAACACAAATACATCACAACAGCTGCATAAGGAATTGACCTGACTGTTGGTGAGGGATTCAAAGCTAAAAGCAGGGCTAAAAGCACTCTTTGACGCAATGTTTAAAGACATCCAAAGACAATCTTTCCCTACACTTGCTTTGCAATTTGCACTCAAAGCTTGTTCAAAAAAATAATTTATGCACGATTGGCCAATCATCAATCCTTTTGTCTTCTATATTTTTGACCAGATTCAGGGCAAAAATACATCATCAATATGGAATTTTGTCGCTCGCCCTACAGACATTTCTTTGGGGGAATCCATTTCGGAGCGAGCACAAAGATGCAGCTGCTTTTGCAGGCTAGGACAATGCTAACATCAATGAGTTTTATGATTTTATATCAGTGCTTCAAAAAAACATTTACTTTATGAAAAATGCCATATTACAAACACCTTACTGACCATGCTAGCCTGGGAAACCAACCGACTCTTATCGCTCACCCACTCGCGAAAGAGACGTCTGGGCAGCGAGGCAGAAAATTCCATACTGATTACGTAGCAGATACAGATACATTTAGCTGTTTCACAATGCATAAATTAGTTGCAATTCTCAGAAGCCGATGCGAACAACAGAGAGTTCTTTTCAAGGAATATAACTACTGAGGCTGCTCGTTTGCTTGGCAGGTGCCGTTGGTGGCTCCTTTGCATAGTTCTTTCAGCTGCTAGTAAAGCGAAATGTCGTACTGTGAAAACATTTACACTGAGTAAAGTGATCAAAAACTGGTACTGTAGTAGTTGTTTATAATTTCATATAAACCTACACACACTGAGCTATCACAGAACACTGGATGAGTGATTGTTGCTGGATAAATTGTTGAGGGTCACTCTTCAAGCCGGATCTTTTGCTAGGCAGTGAATCTCTGCTATAAATAAACATTAAATGTATTAAAGTGCACTATGAATCACGAACGTGATGGCCATTCACCCAAGCAAACGGGCCAGCCTCGGTAGTATACCTTGAAAATAACTGCATTATGTAGCTAACCTCTTCGGCTACTGATCTGGCAAAAGAGCTGACTTGAAAAGTGGCCTGCTGTATTGTGTGTAGGTTTTAAAATTATAAACAACTATTATGTTTTGACAGTCGTACGACAAATTAGCTTGACCGGCCGAGCCGCTGAAAGAACGAAGCAAACTAGCTACCGACACACGCTAAATAGGCTTGAATTTCATGGTTGTTCATGACAGTGATCCACTGCCAAGCAAACGAACAGCCTTGCTGGTAGTTACAATGTATATTCCTTGAAAAGAACTCTGTTGTTCGCATTCGGCTTCTGAGAATTGCAACTAATTTATGCATTGTGAAACGGCTATGTGCTACGTCATCAGTATGGAATTTTCTGCCTTGCTGCCCAGACGTCTCTTTTGCAAGTGGGGGAGTGATACTAGTCAGCTGGTTTCCCAGACTATGACCATGCAAGCTTTACACTTTCTAGGGCACCACACTGATCAAGAAATGTTTCAAGTGTTATTATTATAACTGGATCATGCAATCTACTAAAAAAATGTATAGATATACCGATAACTTACAGGGCCCAGCATTTATTCTAGACCACAATGTTTATTGAAAACCCAGCCTTATAATTAATTTTAACTAAACATCTTGTCAATATACCATTTTACATGAACCAGGGAATACCAGTTGTATTACTTTCCATATAATTATAGACAGAGGAAATAATGTTTCTGGTTTCAAAAGGACTACAAAAATGAAGTTGTCAAGCAAATACGAAAAAGTGTTCATGTTTAAAAATACTGGGGCAGGTTCAAATACATGCAAGGGTTCAGTTGTTCAAAGGGTGGATAAAAGGTGGGTAGAATGCTCATTACAAATTGTTTCCACTATTTTGTCAAAACTGCTTGTTCTCTATGTTATTAACAAGTAATCGCATGGGTTCTCGTAAACATAAGGATTAATTTCACTCGTGTCTTCAAAATTGATAAAATTGCTTTGCTGCATGCATGACTCTATTACCTATAAATATTAGAGAGGAGTGCCCTATTCCCTGAGCCAGTGAGTATTTCAGAAATGAGGCTCTCAACAACAAAAAACATTAATGTCTTATAAACACTGGGTCAATATTATTATGGCTAAATTGTAAGGAAAGCATGGGAATTTGTTTGAGAAAATGCAGAAATACTTGAATTACAAATGTTACCTGACTAAAATGCATTGCAACTGGTACATGTACAATGTAAGTTGTATTTTCTTAAATACAAGCCCTGATATTTACTTATAAAATGTGGCTCTCTAGACCAGGGCCCAGTTGTTCATAGATCAAAGGGTGGATAACTTTATCCACTGGATAAGTCCCTAAGCTATCAACCCTTTGAACAACCTGGTCCACAGAGCCAAATTCCATGAAATGCCAGGGCTTGTATTTGAGAAAATACAACTTACATTGAACATGTACATTGTACTGCAATGCATTTTAGTCATGTAACCTCTGCAGTGATTCAAGCAATTCTGCATTTTCTTAAACAAATGCCCATGCTTTATCTAAAATTTAGCCATAATAATATTAACCGAGTGTTTATTAGACATAATATGTTTTGTTGTCGAGCCTGTGAAATCTTCACTGGCACAGGGAACCAGGAATAAAAAAATTGGGCACTCCTCTCTAATATTTATACATGGGGTCAAGTAAAATGAAGGACTAATTTCACGTTTTTAAACTTTACAAAATTTCCCAAGTCATGCAGCGATCAGAGCAATTTTATCAACTTTGAAGACACAAGTGAAATTAATCCTTAAAGGGATAACCGAGTGAAAAACACATTTGGACTCAAAAGCACCTTTCAGATGTACTTTGTTCAGAAAATTTATTAAAATTTGATTAAACTTTTTCAGAGTTGAGAACGAGCCCCTCAAAGTTTCCCCCACGAAGACCTGGGCGCTAATCAGATTTTCAGTAAACATTGCTTTTGTATTGATGTGTCCAGTTATGTGACACGTCAATACATCAACGATCAACCATCACGAGTCCAAAACAGAAACAAAAAATCCTGCCGTCTTCTCTGATGAGTTACTTATGATAATTATCAGTGCAAACTTATAAAATAAGTAGTATAGTCGGCGTCAGATAAATACCACTTTTTCTTGTGCAACAAAACTCAAACTAGTGACCACTAAAATTCAGAAATCCACTTCATGACGCCCCTTGTGCAAGAATATTTTCGATTTTAGTGGTCACTAGTTTGAGTTTTGTTGCACAAGAAAAAGTTGTATTTATCTGACGCCGACTATACTACTAGGGGTAACTAAGGGTCATTCAAAGTATCACTAGACATTCTTGTACATAAAAATCCAACTTGATAATCCTATTAGAGATATGATTACATATAGTTATATCGACATCGATTGCTTGTACGTAAAATCCAACTTGATAATCCTATTAGAGATATAATTACATATAGTTATATCGCCGCAACATCCTTACACATAAAATCCAAATTCGAGTACCTGTTAAAGCTATCGTAATACATAGTTGTATCGAAGGGAGAATGGTGAGACCACGTAGTGAACCACTTCCACGGAGTCTAGCTCGAGAGGCAGGCGCTATTCTAGAGGAGAGAGATGGAATGCTCGAGGGGATGGAGATAGGTCGCCGTACTATCCGATGGCGCTTCTTCCAAGGTGTGGCAGGAGATTTGACCCCTAGGATCATGGAAAAGTTAGTTGCAAATGTAACTACCAGCTTTTACCTGCGCTACAGCTACACCTATCGCATTCGGAATGTCAACGACGGACGCGTGATTCTATTCTCCAAGACTGTCCCAGGCTCTCCATGGGTGAACATCCTAGAAGATGCAGAAGAGTGGCTCAATAGCAAGGAGACAGCTCGTTTGAATCCCGACAACATCACTCGACCAAATACCCAATGGGCCTTCGTTCGTTGGATCTACGTAGATGTAAAAGTTGTGATCGATCGTCAGCTTTTGTTGGGAACAGGTCCACTACCCCAATGGCTTCGCTATAAGAGAGGAATACTTGCCCTTGATCGATATGGCGACAACCTATGTCTTTGGCGCTGCCTTGCCATGCATGAAGGAGCAAGAGTAGATAGGTGTTGCGTCAAAGCTCGAAAACTTGCCCAGAACTTCTATCGCCTGACAGCGCTCACACAAGACGTTCCCAGAACTTCCTTAGACCAGCTGGAGGAAGTCGAGTTGCACTTTAGAATCGGTATTCGGGTGTATGAACCCACGGAGGACGGCGCTTGGCATCTGACGCGACATGCAGCTCACTACAAGCATACGATGACGATTGGGATATACGACGGACATGCCTTCTACATCAAGAACATCAACAAGCTAGGGCACATCTACGTATGTAACGATTGTAAGCAACGGTTCACGAAAGCCTCAGACCTTCACCGCCATGCAGATCGTTGCAGGCGTGGAGAAACAAAGATTGTTTGCCCTGGAAAAGTAATCACAGTACCCCAGTCAGCATACGAAAAAGCCTTCTGGCCAGAGAGCACAGCCAGCAAAGTCGCTCTATGCTGGTTAGAACGCGAAACCGAAAGGATTGGACAACACATTCATCATGCAGCTTGTGGGCATGGTGGAGAGCATTGGATAGAAGGAGCGCCGGTCGACGGCTACGAACCTTTTTCGAAAACCATCTTTCAATTTCATGGATGCTATTTCCATGGCTGCCCGAAATGCTTCCCTAGGGAAAGGAGGCTCTATCTCAAGACCTGTGAAAGAACGGCAAAGCTACAAGGAGCTGGTTATACAGTAGTGGAAGCTTGGGGCTGCTCCACAAAGAAGAAAAACAAACCGGTCCCCACACCAACACAAACTGTCTACCCACACTTCATAGTTTACGATTTCGAAGCCTATCTCGATACAACGAAAGGAAGACAACCAACAGAACACTTGACCATCGAAAACGTCCATGTCCCAATATCAGTATCAATTGCCGACACGTACGATCGAAAGCCAACCCACATCTGTCGACGCAATCCAAAAGAACTCATCAAAGCCTTTGTCAAAGAACTCCAGCAAAGAGCAGAGACAATCCAAGGAGCTATGGAAAGATGGTTTTGGCTTGATTCACCCAAATTCTCCTTTTACACCCTACCAAAGAGTCAACAAGCGAAGATCAACGAATGGATCTATCAAGTTCCAGTGTTGGGATTCAACTCTGGCAGGTATGATCTCAACCTGATCAGGGAGCACTTTGTAGGAACCGTTGCCGACACATGCAAGAAAGTCAGAGTAGCAAAGAAAGCCAACACCACTATGTTTCTATTGACTCCAGATTTCCGTTTCCTAGATGTGATTAACTACCTTGGACCTGGAACTTCCTACGAAAGGTGGGTCAAGGCATATGGATGTGAATCGCAAAAGAGTTTCTTCCCATATGAGTGGTTCGATTCTCCCAACAAGTTGGATCACATTGGATTACCAGACTATCCAGAGTGGGGTTCGAAGTTGAAAAGAGAACACCTACTATCTAGGGAAGAGTTCGAAGACTGCAAGCGCACCTTTCTCGACAAGGGAATGGAGACCTTTGCAGACTGGCTACGATACTACAACAACCTAGATGTAGTTCCATTCCTAGAGGCACTCGAAAAGATGCAAGATTTCTATCACGAGAAAGGAGTAGACATGCTGAAAGACGCAGTGTCCATTCCAGGAGTCTCACTACAGTTCCTGCTTCGAGGTAGTGTAGAAAGGGGAGCTGAGATGTATGCTCCAAGTAAGGAAGCCTACCTCATGCTGAAAGACGCTGTCGTGGGAGGTCCAAGCATAGTGTTCCCCAGACTCCACGAAGCGGGAAAAACTAAGATTCGTAGTCATCAGGGAGGAACTAAGATTTGTCGTAAGATTCTTGGATACGATGCCAACGCCCTATATCTTTCTACCATGGAGCTTGAAATGCCTTGTGGAAAAGAAGAGGTCATTCGCTACGATGAGCCAGGTCTAGAAGCCGAAGGATTTGTCGAATGTCTACAAAATGGTTCGTGGTTTGGATATGCAGAAGTAGACATTGAGATACCAAAGAAATTGTGGAAGAAATTTGAGGAGATGCCACCCTTCTTCTACAACAAGAAAATCCCCAAGGAAGCAATTCCTCCACAAATGTTGGCCTACCTTGAGAAGACTGGTAGAAAGCTCAGCGAGGAAAAGAAGTTAGTTGGAAGTCTCTCTGGAAAGAAGTTGCTCCTCTATGAGCCTCTATTACGTTGGTATGTAGATCATGGCGCAGTGATCACTGCTGTCTACCGTACAATAGAATACGAACCCAAAGAAATCTTCGGTTGGTTCGTAGACCAGGTCACCGAGGCACGTCGTATGGGAGATGAAGACAAAGGTGAGGCTTTGTTGGCAGATGTGTTCAAACTACTGGGAAACAGCGCTTATGGAAAGTTGCTCGAAGACTTGGGACGCCAAACAAAGGTCACCTATACAAAAGATGAGAAGGTTGTGGACAAGGCATTGCGAAGTGTTTGGTTCGAAGACCTGGAAGAGATTGGCGAGGCATACGAACTCGAGAGTAGGAAGGACCAGATCCGAATCAAACGCCCTTTCCAAGTAGGTATCGCTGTTTACCAGCTCGCAAAGCTGCGTATGCTTGAGTTCTACTACGACTTCATCGACAAGTACATCGATCGCAATGATTTCGAATATATACAGATGGACACAGACAGTGCCTACATTGCCATCTCTGGAAATAGTCTCGATGAAGTTGTACGACTGGAACTACGAGAGGATTTCGAAGCCGAAAGGAAGGAATGGCTAGCTTGGGACGAACGGAGCAGTCGTACGCCAGGACTCTTCAAACTCGAATTCGAAGGACAGCGCGCCATTGCCCTATGCTCGAAAGCCTACTACGTCGATACGGGTGGCAGCAAGAAGTATTCCGCTAAAGGTATGTCTAGGCGTCACAACGATATTACGTGGGATCGATTCAAAGCAGCCCTCCAGGGTGATATCGACATGGCGGAAAACCGAGGCTTCCGACTATCGCCAGAAGGCATAGCAACCTACAAACAACGGAAGCTTGGGCTATCGGCTTACTACGACAAAAGACGCGTTCTTCCCGATGGAATCCACACCGAGCCAATAGAGTACGCTGTTTAGCGTCTAGGTACAAACAGAATTCCTTTTGGTGGTAGTTCTGTATCCCTAGGAACAACTTGTAGCTCTTCACGAACGAATCCACGTTTGGGTGCGTCCTTCTCCTTCGCAAGGTAGTAAAGCACAGGCTGGCCCGAAGATACTACACTTCGCGAAATGGTGTGTATTTGCAAACTCCACACAGGATCAGTAGCTCTACGTTTTTCACCTCCTTCCAATTCTCCTGGTGCGTAAAGATATCGAACTAGAACGTCGAATGGTAGACGCTCTTCTCTCAATCCAACGGTGCGCGAATACGTAGGAGTCTTAAGATCTACTTGTTGCGCCACCACAGAATTCGAAGGCTCTTTACCAGTCAACCGAGTCACCTCACTATTCATAGCTTTGATAACCATTGGTAAACGAACTACCCATTCTCTACTACGTTCATCTGATCCTTCCGAAGTAAGTACCATCTCTTGTGCATACTGATACCCAAACAATCTCTCGGCTAGAGTTCTATTTGCTCTTTCAACAAAACTTTGCGCTCTATGATTACCAGCCTCACCTCGTTGAACTTTCGTACCATGTAGTTCTAGCGTTTCAGACATACGTCCCATGAATTCTCTACCAGGATCTACTTGCAAAGTCTTTGGCCATTCTAGTGGACTACGTTTATAGATTCGTTCGAATGCCGCAGAAACTTCACCACTATCTTTAGATGCCAAAGGTTCGGCTTCTTTGTATCGAGAAGCTACATCGATTACCACTAATGCATACTTATATAGTTTCCTTCCACGTCCAGGCCGATCGTGTGGTAGAAATATCAAATCAGCTTGGTGGACTTCATTTGGTTTCGATACAGTCCAATGTGGTCGTGGAATGTGTTTTGGTGGTGGTAGATATATTTGCCACATAGATTGCTTTTCCAACCAACTCCTAGCCACGTCTTCTGATGCTTTCGCTGCTACCGATAGCTTGCCAATTGCAGAGTGACCTTTCCAATAGCCCATAGGACCATAGAAGATATTCGCAAGTTTAGAATCCATCATACATCTATACATTCTAACCTTCAACAGATGAAAAAAAAAAAAAAGGAAGAATGAAGAAAGTCGTTGCGTGACCCTCTTCATTCTTCCTTTTTTTCTTTTTTTAGTAACTTACTAGTAGCTTAGGGTAACTTACTAGTAGCTTAGGGTAACTTACTAGTAGCTTAGGGTAACTTACTAGTAGCTTAGGGTAACTTACTAGTAGCTTAGGGTAACTTACTAGTAGCTTAGGGTAACTTACTAGTAGCTTAGGGCAACTTACTAGTAGCTTAGTAGTAGCTTAAGTAGCTTACTAGTAGCTTAGGGTAACTTACTAGTAGCTTAGGGTAACTTACTAGTAGCTTAGGGTAACTTACTAGTAGCTTAGGGTAACTTACTAGTAGCTTAGGGCAACTTACTAGTAGCTTAGTAGTAGCTTAAGTAGCTTACTAGTAGCTTAGTAGTAGTATCTATATCCATTTACTAATAGTGTATCCAACGCCTAGCATTCCACCACCAACGTAGAGCAACTCGCCAGTCTTCTGATTGTTTGAGGGTTTGTAGTAGTCAGATAAGCGGGGTTCTTTCATCTCTTTGAGACGTTTAAGCGCCTTACGTAACTTATCGGATCGCACTAAGGCTTCGTTGGTATCTCTTTGATCGTTGTGTGCTTTGCGTTCAAGACCTTCCTGCTCTTGTGCATAGTCATATAAGCTTTGACGTTTGATTCTATACGCTTTCATTTCACGTTCTAGTTTTTCGGTGGCCCTATCGTGTCTCTCTCGTTCCTTATCTACAGCATCGTCCTTTCCAAACATTCTAGCTAGTATGCCACCACCAGTAAATGCCGTCGCATTCAAAACAGCGCCGAAGATCGACATACCAATTGCTGCTAGTGCCATTATTGTTTGGTCTTTTCTTTTTCTTTCTCAAGTTGTTTCTCAAGATATTCCTTTGCGTATAAGCTACCAACTATCACGGCAGTCCACTTTGCGTAATTCACTATGGAAGAAGAAGGATCGCTAAGCATAGATTCCTTGGTAGTCTTTTTTACGATCCACCCAATACCAGCAGCGAGTCCAACGATTTTGACTGCATCGGTTGCCGTCTTCGTCAATTCCTTCTCCATCTAGATATATACTACTATGGTCTCGAGTCTTTAAGTGTTACTCCATGTCTAGTGCCGTTGGCTTTGCCGGAGCTGCAGGTTGTGTCGTGCTAACGGCAGCAGCTCGCGTGTTGCCATCTACATACTTCTTGTACGCAAAGTACGTGCCAAACAATGTAGCGCCAGTACCGATGACTGCGAGAATAGTCAGGTTTTCGATCCGACCTTTCTCTACGTCGACTTCTTTGCATGATTCGCTTTCGCGCGTCAACTCTCTCTTCTGAGATTCTCTAGCGAGCTTGTTGCTTAATGCTAGTGCCTTTCCGGCTGCGACGCGCTTTGGGTTTTTTACCTTAGTTGGTACAGTCGTTGGAGGATTCGCAGTTATCTGATCCGTCTGTCCTTCCATCTTGATTCGATATAGTGGGTATATGTGGAGGTTCAACAGTTGTTCCAGGAATGACTACGTGACCAGATATGTGGAATAGGACGCTAGCTAGAGCTACAAGGCGACCCGCTTTGAGCGATAGTAGGCCAGTCGCAGCACTGATTTCGTTGCGGACTAGGGGGTCTTCTTGTAGGTCCTTGATTAGGGCTTCTTGAGAATCTATTGGTACTAGGTAGGCAACTAGGCGGGTAGCTAGACGCGTCACGCCGTCGACTAAGCCTTTCGTTACTTGCTGAGCTAGGACGGCCTGATACCTCCTATACAACTTGTCTATTTCTTTCTCAGGAAGTCTAGAGATGTCTCCTAGAGAAAAGTTCTTACCTAAGTATTCTTTCGTTACGCCTGTTGCGGCTAAGATCGAAAGTGATTCGCGATTGTCTGACGTAACGTCTAGATCGGTTGGTGGTGGGCCTGTTACATCCTCACCGAATATCTCGAGTATTTCTTTACTATCCATGATAATATGTTGTAGGTGCTGGGAGCTCTAACACTACCTCGAAAGGATGGCGGAGACAGAAGCACATGCGAGCGAACTTATGGGATCCAAGTATCATTCGTAACTCTTTACATTCTTGCGAGCCTCCATAATCCTCAAATATCCTTTTACCATCTACGGCCGATGCTGTATGGAATGCTACTACGATAGCTACGTTCTCACGGAAGGGTTTACATATGCTCGTTAGTTGTTGGGACAGCACCCAAACGGAAATCCCTATATGTCGTGCAGAAAAGGCTAAGTCCACTAGCTTGTCAGTTCGTTTCTTGACGTCCTTCGATGCGGCGCAATCATCGAGAATCAATAGAGTATTGGTACCTGACCAAAATGTTGTGCAAATATTCAAAGTAGCATTGATGGCATCCTGCGGTGGTGACATGACGAAGAAACGAGGATCTCGATTTGCAAATCCACGATAAGTTTTGTTGTGGGCATACGTAGGACAAATCAGTACTATGTAATCGAACTTACCACGAAATGATCCACGAAGTTGTTCTATGAGAAATGCAGTCTTCCCACAATTAGTTGGACCGACTATGAGTGCGTTGAACGGCACGTGCTCTACGAGAGAATCCATCAGTATAATATACTCTGCAGAGATCTGTTCAATATCGTGACCTGAGCATCCGCAAGGACATAGATGTGCATTTTCACATTTCCACTTCCCTTTGCAGTTCTATGTATGCGAATGTCGATGTCCTTTCCACTACCGGTTTGTGCCAAGCCATCACCATGAACGGTGGAATCTTTTGCTGTGCGACAATCGATTAGAATAGAGAATCTATTTTCAAAGAACTTCTTTGGAGTCATAGAAGTATTGGGTGTGCCAAACCAGCTTCTTGCAGCCTCCCAGAAATCTAGGGGAAGCATGCCACTTGGAAAGAGTCTGTTGGGAATCCCATTGACATCTACTTCTACCTTTAAGATATCTGGATTCGAGAATGCTTCACTATCTCGTGTGCCAATGGTAGGTGGATCTATGAATAGTAGAAGTAGGCCAGCAAAGGATCGTCGTGGAACATTGATGTTTTGAGATATCAAAGTATCGGATGTTTTAGCGATATCTACTGTCTTGAAGTGAACAGCGTAGTTGTATAGGAATGCAGTACCTATTTCATATTTGTGAAATGCACTACTAGCCAGCGTTTCGTTCCTGATTGCTTCGTATTCTAGTTGGATGTTGGTAAGTTGGTACGTACCTATCTTCGTAGTATCCGATCCAATTACTACCTCGTTGGCAGACGCTAGAGTCAACTCGAACGTAATGGTACTTTCTAAGGCATGTGGATATAGAACTCCATGTTGTGTCAGAATGTCAACATCTAATGGAATCCTATACTTAGAACCACATGCAGCTAGGAGCGCGTTGTCTGCAGCAACAGAAGTACTTGCGTCACCAGCTTTCGATCGTAGCTTATTCAAGTTCTCTGATTGAATGCCTTGTTGTATTCTAGCCTCTCTCTCCTGCGTAGATAGGTATACATCGGAGTATGTTTGTAGGAGGTCTGGCCTGACAAGGTCTTCTACTGTTTCAGCTCCCATCCTACAGATTCTACGCATGACCAAACAGCGTCCAACGTTCGAAACGACTCTGTTATTCGCATGTCCACCAGATAGTACGATGTCGCCCAATAGCGCTAAGCTACCAGGTACTAGTACTACATCTTCTGCTAGCTTTGGAACTTCTACGTATAGAGTCTCACCTGGATTGGCAGACGATCGAGTGAAAGTCTTCCTATACAAGTCTCGCGGAGCCTTGAGTGCATGAGGCTCTCTTCGTACTTGTGTGGGATCCAACTTTGATGAGATCATGTTGAATATAACTATATATATAGATATGTTTAACATGGCCTCTGAGGGTAGGTCCGATGAAAGAACTGATGAAGGTGGAGACTACGATAAAGATGATACTATCAATGTGGATGAGGAGTGGGATGCAATATTTCCAGAAGAGTCAGGAGAAATGGTCCCAATGAAAACCAGACGCGACTACGGCAAAGAAGGTGCTAGACCAAAGAATCAGGAAACCTCATTTACAGATGAAGATTTCGATGGAATTATGGACGAACTCGAAAGTTCGGAAGGCTCGAACGTTTCTAAAAATGAAAAAATCCTGGAGAGGTTGGAGAAAGAGAAAATCCCAAAGTATACCGATCGAAGTGTAATCTTCAAACAGGGTTTATCGGAAAATGCAAGACAGGATATGTTCGAGACTGTCTGGGAAAAATACCACGATGTGGGAATTCGAGGCACGCTTGAGATTGCAACCATGTCTGATGGTAGAGTCTTTATCAAAGAGTATGGAAGTAAAGAAAAAGCTATTCCTTTGACCACCACGAAAGGCGAGTTATATAAGAAGATGGGAAAAGGTCTCAAAAGAGTCTTAGGACCTTCGAGGGAAGAAATGTTAAAAGAAGTCATAGCAGCTCAAAACCAATTGAGTGAGAGGGTCGAACAAAATGAAGGAATACTCAAAGACCCTACATCTACCGAAACTCAGAAAGAAAACGCTACTAATGAAATAAAGACCGATCAGGAGGAGCAAGCAGTCCTAAAGCAAATAGAAGGAGCTATAGTGGAACGGATGTCACTTAGGGATCGTATAAGAATCCTCTTCAAGAAGTATGGAGTCAGTATAATTAGTGTGGTAGCTGCGGTAAGTACTGTGATCGGTGTAATAGTTTCCAATCTGACGAAGAAAGTTTCCGCGATAGTACCGGGATTTGGAGATGCTGCCAAAGCAGCTGCTAAAACAACTGTCAAAGGTTTAAGAGCAATAGGCAAAAAGTTAGAGGAGATTCTACCTAAGATGATTGGACCAATTGTGAGTTTCATATTCAGTATGGCTGCTGACGTCGTTGGAGTCTTAGCAAACAACATTTGGTTGTTAATCGTAGCAGCAGTGGTCTTCGTAGTGGAGCAATACAAACGACGTTAACGAAACAACATCCATGCAATTCCAGCTGCGGCAATGGATGTCACTGCGAGATTAATTTCATGTTGTGGGGCAGCCTTTTGTACGGGAGCTTGTTTCTTGTGCGTGACAGCCTTTGGTACAGGAACTCGTTTCTCGAGATGCGGCAATGATTTCTTATCTGATGATCCTTCCATAAGAAGAGGTGGGTGTCCTTTGCCTGCTGCATTGATGTCGTTAGTGCCTAGCACCATATCTTTCGTAGCTTTCGGGATTGGATTCTTATAGCCATCTTTCTCACTAAGATAGTACACTAGATTGCTTGGCAATAATCGCACGTCTACAACTATTGCTAGATCGAGCCTCTTATGCGTTGACGTTATAGCGGTACGATAGTTTTTGTAGCTCACCACTAAGTCGTTTTCGAGAATAGCATCTTCGACTAAGCTCTTAAACTTTTCTTTGACGTTATGGTTACTTCTAGCTATGATGGATTCGTTCAAGTCGGCTTGAGCACCAAGTATGCAATGTCCAAAAGCCTCGACAGATCTATCCAATCTACCTAATCCAGCATCTGTCAAACCCTTTCCGATTGGTGGTGTAAACCAATTGTATTGCTTTCCTTCATGTTCATCGTTCCTAATGAAGGCTATCAGAGTGTCCTCCTTACCTCCTTCATCTTTAAACAAAGTAGAGTCCGCGGGCCATGTGGTTGCTTTGTCGTAACTTCGACCATGGGCAGTTACATATCCGTTTAAGTAGCCAGTTTTTCCAGGGTATAACAGGAATACATCTCCTAATCCATTATTCCTACCTCCGTGCCATCGGAAGTCTGGTGTTCGAGATATACCGAATTCGATGCACAATTTCTCAAGAGCTGATTTGTTATAGGTGTTATCCATTTGCTTGAAATTAGAGTTACCAGGTAAAGGAACTCCATGAGTACCACCAAGTTCATGCAGAATTCTTCGTATTGTGAAATAAACATGGAATCGTAGGAACCCCTGAATGACTGGTGGATACGTTTTGAAAATAGGATCAAACAATGACACTCCACATCCAGAAGTCGCACACCACGTTGCGAAATTCAATTGTTGAGGCCAATATTTGAAATCCGGACCATGTAACCAATGGTAGGACTCATTTGCTGTCATATGCTTTACGACGGTCTCCTTGAATATGTTTCGAACGCCTGCTTTGAACTTATTCTTTGGGGTGGCATATATCCATAGATTAGTGAGATCGATATCTTGTGCCGGTCCAGTAGAAGGAACTGCTGTAATAGGATATTTCGCACTCCTATCTAGGGTCAACGTAGATGGGAAACCTTTATGCACATCCCACAACGCATTATCGATGCGTCTTTGAATCGTAGTAGGTAACTTTGAGACATCATTGCCGTAAACGACATAGCTAGAATCTCCATCTCGAAACCAAATACTCGTCGAATATTTGCCTGGACCGTTCACTTCCGTAGAGACATAGAACTTGTGAAGATCCGCATGTGGGTATTTCTTCTTGAACTTCGCTAATAGATCTGCATTCAATGTTGCAACCTCTCTACTTTTCGCATCTTCTCTATCTAGCCGAGCTCGATTCTCTCTCCTAGCTCGATTCTCAGCCTTTGACCGTATATTAGCATTCGGTGTTGGGAACTCTTCCTCTTCGTCTTTCCCTCCGTAGTGGTAACTGAAAAGACCTCCGGACCTCCTCATGTTGAAGCTATACGTATATATAGTTATACCTTCAACATATAATGACGATCCTTACTGTCACCACAACCTTGGCTGACCATACTGTCTACTTCGACGACCCTATTCTTATACGGAACATTTCACTAGTCGAGGTCACTTTCGAGAATAGCTGGTGGAACCTAGAAACGGAGGCTACGTTCGAGTGGGATACCGGAGGCTTAGGGTTCCCATACAAAATCTATCCGGGGTCTCATAATATACGTACACTCAAGCCCTTCTTCAATGAAGCTATGTCGAATAAAGTCGTAAGCTTTATAAATAGAGGTAGTAAGAGGGATTGGATCCTAAAGGTTCAGAAAACAATCAAGCTCAGTAAGAATCTCTGCGAACTATTGGGTATCGAAGGAAATGAAGATGTGGAGGGAAACGTATCGCTAAAAATTGGACACTACGATCTGGTGATCAAAGATATCAACACAATGTATGTATACTGCGATGTGGTAGATTCCAATTTCTCACTACTAGAGGGAAAGCGATCGAATGTACTGGCTAGCTTTAAAGTACGAGGCAGCTGGTTTGACGTAAATACGTATTCTACAACGCCCCCACTACCTGTCCGAGCTCCAGGGACAATGCAAAGCAGCCTTCGCCTTACGATTCGTGATGAGAAAGGCAACGTGGTAGACTTCCGTGGTCGACCTATACGATACGTGTTGAAGCTTGAGTAAGCTATACGTATAACGTACAATGGAAGGCGATTCGATTCAACCGTTTCCATCAGCACCAAGTATCTATCCACAGATCGCTAGTGACACTGGAAAGAACTTTAGACTGCAAACGATCCGAGACACGCTTTCGGACATAGAAGTTCAAGAAAGGCACTACGAAGGTGTGCGCAAGAAATATGCACGTTCTCAAGGAATAGTTCATGGCATCGCAGTGATAACTGGAGGTCTATCTGTGATCTTATCTGGATCTGGATTGGGAGCAGCGTTAACTGGGGTTGGAATAGTGATTGGTCTACCACTTGGAGTTATTGGTGGACTATGTGGATTAATTTCAGCATCTACAACCGTTGGAGCTAAGAAGTTAGGAATGAAGGTTTCTAAGCATGAAAAGACAACTATGTTGGCAAAGGCAAAAATCAATACGATTCGCGATCTAGTATCGAAGGCCTTACGCGATGAAAACATATCCGACTCCGAATACAGTCTCATCCTGAACGAAGCGAATAAGTATGAGATCATGAGATCTGAAATTCGTCGCAAGGCTTCCATAGGTGAAAAAAGCACGGATCGGGTTCGAGCCGAACTCAAGCAAGAAGTGCAAAAGGAAATGCGAGAAAAACTTGGAATGTAAGAATCAACGTTTCCTATGAAAGGAACGAACATGGTTCTCACTTTCACTTTGCCAAGTCCTACTGCTAGTTAGCCTATGTCTAGTGTAGATTGGTTCGAAGTGGGAATGGTAAGAAGACAACTCCTTGACAAAACGCTTGACCGCATTTCCAAATATGCCACATCGCTTAACGACATCCTTAAAAGACATAGACGATCCGGAGCGACGTAGCACCTCGTAACTTGCTCCAACGACTTTCGTCTTAAGCATTGATTTTGGGCCTATATTGTTTTCCATTGCCGTAGTAACGACCTCGTGGACTATTTGTTGAACGTCCCTAGGTACTCCTACAAGATCTAGTTGTAGGAAAGTCGTTGCAATGTGAGGAACTATGCGCTCAGCATCCAAGTCTACATCAATCTTATCGTCGTCACACAGAGAACGTATGAAGACCTCTCCACTATGGATGCCTTCGTTTCTTAGTTGCATGAAGCGAGCGACCTCACCTTTAGATCGGACGAATCCACATTGTATGCATGCATGGTAGAGTAGAGCAGCTAAAATATTTTTCTTAGCATCACTACGCTTGAGACAAACTTTCATTACTTGGGTAAATGCGTTGGCTACGATTTCTAACGCGTTCATAGGGAACGATAGGTCATAACTTTGTTTGTAAATAGTGTTGTATGCTCGTAGTTCTTGTAGGAGCGTTCGTCGTTTCAGTTCTATGTCATCATCGCTTTGCTTTGGTTTTGCGCGGTCTAGATCACTTTGATACTTAAACCCGTCCGGACCTACTATACGCAGTCGAGTAGTAATAATATCGATCTTAGTTTCTTCACATGGTTCGACCTCGGAAACAAGACCACAGGTGGGACATACGAATTCCGTTCCTTGTATTTCAAAGGGGCAGAGACAATCAGGACATGTTTCACTGGCGTTAATATGTTCCACTTGTGGTTTGATATTCAGGCTTCTACAAATTCCAGGACCAAACAATCTGATTAGCTCATCCATGATACAACTATAGATGTCGTACGTTCAATAGAAAAAAAGGAAAAAAAAGAAGAATGAAGAGGGCCCCGCAACGACCTTCTTCATTCTTCCTTTTTTCTTTTTTCGTGGCTATTCCTAAGCGTTCTTCTCGTTCCTCAAGGCAGCCAACACCTCGTTGAGCGCATGGTTGAGAGACTCTCCGAGACCTTCCACTGGTTCCAGCACTCTTGATTCAGCGGGCAATGCTACCTCCGGTTCCACCATGTTTGGCTCCTCCTTTCTTGGACCCTCTAGCGTCTTGCTGGACTTCTTAGCGCGTCTTATATAGACACCGGAAGACTTCACCTTGATGGTAAGACGGTCACATCCTGAGCAAAGCTCGTAATCAGTACGACATCCTTTACCGCACTTCGAGCATGGTACATATGGGGCACAGCCTTTTGAGATTTGATAGTTATGCTGGGAACAGAACTTCGTTGTCTTCGAAATCTTCTTTGGACATTTCGTGTCCTTCCCTCTCATCAACCAATCACAAGTTATTGCGGTGTCTACGTTTGAGTCCTTCTTCGACATGTTTGATCTGTATGGTGTTAATGCGTACTAAGATTACAACGAATGCTAATATCGTGGAATAAAGAATATATACTAATACCATTCGGTGGCAATATACAGTATAGTAATCATTCCTTTAACATATACTTCAAGTTTGGATTTCTTAGGTGCGCGAATATCTAGTGACACTTTGGCTTCCTAAGTGGCAGAATGAGCATCCATGTAGTTGCGTAGTACAACCCTTTCGTCCTCTGTGAGCTGGGAGTACTGCCACTTAACGAACCATTTAGCGGTATCAAGATGACCATTGTTACAGGCGTATTCTATAGCAAGATCAATGCATTCATACTCTAGGGTTATCTGAAAACGTCGCATGAGCCACTTAACGTTATTAAGATGACCATTCCTACTGGCACCTAATATAGCAAAACTGACGGCTTTATCCTCTTTGGTGAACTGGAAGTGCTTAATGAGCCACTTAGCGATACCAAGATGACCATACTCAAGGGCAGCGCGTAGAACGTGATTGGCGTGTCTGTCCATCATATCGAAACGTAAGTGCTTGATGAGCCACTTAACAGCATTAAGATCCCCATATTCGCTGGCGTAGAGAAGAGAAAAGCTATCGTCGATGGAGCTTGCGGAAATACCGAAAGTTCGAGCCAATTCGTCTCGATCGTCGTCACTATGAGTAGACCTCAAACCAAAGCATAGTGCTAGTTTACGGAACACTTGGTCTACATTTTTGTAGCGCGCAAGAGATGCGGCATCGTTTAGGCGTTTCGATGTCCTTGAGATACTTGCGAATGACCAAGGATCTGCATGCTCTACGATCCTAGTCAAGATTTCTAGAGGGAGGCACGATATATAATCCATAGTGGAAGAGATCGATATAACTATATGTAATTATATCTCTAATAGGATTATCAAGTTGGATTTTTATGTACAAGAATGTCTAGTGATACTTTGAATGACCCTTAGTTACCCCTAGTAGTATAGTCGGCGTCAGATAAATACAACTTTTTCTTGCACAACAAAACTCAAACTAGTGACCACTAAAATCGAAAATATTCTTGCACAAGGGGCGTCATGAAGTGGATTTCTGAATTCACTTTATGACGCCCCTTGTGCAAGAATATTTTCGATTTTAGTGGTCGCTAGTTTGAGTTTTGTTGTGCAAGAAAAAGTGGTATTTATCTGACGCCGACTATACTACTAAATATGAACCAATCAAAGATCACTATCAGGTTTTCTGGTAGTGATGCCATTGGATGGCATTATCGTCGAATGAATTCAGGCGTCTCTCTCGCGAGGAACGAACCAGAGGAGACACCTGAAATTCAGGCTATTCCAGGCCAGGTCTTGAATAAAAAGCAGGGTCTCAAATAAATGTCCCTAGCATTTATTTAAAATCACCCTGCTCATATATTGTACAGATACCTGGCATTAATATTCCAGAAAATGTTGTAAGCATAATTATTATAAGTATTCCATTCATATAACAGGACAGGTATATTTTTGAAGATTAGTAATTATCCTAAAATAGCCTAGTTTATGTTTTTTATAAGTCTTCTCCCATGTGTACTCAGCCAACCAGCAAACTTGTTGCATACTGTACACGTATGCCTGCCAGTCCTGTTCTATATTTGCTTTTCTGGCATACATGTACATGCTGCCAAAAGGAAGAGTACAACACTTACTGTTAGCAGTGGTGTAGTTACAAAATTTACATTATTTTAGGAAATAACAACATTGTTTTTGATTTTCAAGTTGTTTGTGTACCCATTGGAAATACCCACTATCAAAGAAATTCTAATAAAGAAAGTACATGTTATTTTGTTAATTAAGAAATTAAAACAAAAGTCCAAATTCTAATGCATCAGTCAATTCCAGCAATGCTCATTCCCTCCCCTCCCTCCCCCGGGATATGGTGGGGCATTTGCATGGTTTTGTGTTATTCTTTTCATTATTTACTCGTTTAGAAATGACCTTGTTACCTTAGAAATATATTCAAACACAACGCAGTGTCCTAAAATTGTAACTAGATGGTTAATTCGAGTCGCCGATGTGTATTTAAGTTGTAATGTGACTCTGCTCGGTCGCAGATTTACAAAGGCGAGAGAGTGAGCAAATTGCATAGTTAGTTCATCCATGAAATACTCATTATATTTACGTTTTGTAAGTAATATTAAGGGACCTACCGATCAACATATCTATTAGGAATTAGGCTAAATTGCAGAATACAGTGGCACTCTTGAAGCTCTTTAGAAATATCTGGCTCCGTGGCTCCGTAGTTGCCCGCGCAGTCGTTTTAAGGAACTGAAATAGTACTTAACTGTATTAGTCATTTTGTAGCTGATCTTAGGCAAAGGGGTTAGGATTAGCTAAGTCTTACAACCTCCATTTTGAATTTATTATCATCACAAATAGGAGAGCAAAGGTCATGGCTCCGTGACTCCGTGGCTCCGCGGCTCCGTGGATGAACAAAACACACAGGAATCCCATAATATAGTGTTTATTCTCCATAATTTCATTTAATCAAATCTTAAAATAACCCCATCGCACGTCATTGTCACTTCGTCCCCAGGACGTTTTTCTTTCTTTTTTTTTCGTTTTTCTTGATGACTTAAAAATATATACCCAATGTGTTTAGAAAATAAAACCTTAATTCATCCCAGTTTGTATAGCCATTATATAACCATTTATACTAACTTTTATACGTTTATTTGACGCGTTAACATAATACATGTGGCTTCGTTCTACTACTGTAAACAGAGAGACTCGTTCACACCCAGACATCTCTCTAGCGCGTTGACGCGTCAACATCATACATGTTGCTTCGTTCTACTACTGTGAACAGATAGACTCGTTCACACCCAGACATATCTCTCTAGCGCGTTGACGCGTCAACATAATACATGTTGCTTCGTTCTACTACTGTGAACAGATAGACTCGTTCACACCCAGACATATCTCTCTAGTTGACATCATACATGTAGCTTCGTTCTACTACTGTGAACAGAGAGACTCGTTCACACCCAAACATATCTCTATAGAGAGATAACCATATATGGACTAACGCGTTGACATGTTGGCGTCTGCAATTGCTCCCATTTCGCGGTATTTTTGGGCTGTGTAATAAAATACAGTAACAACACAACAAAGTTATGTCAATTTACTTATTTACTTAAAAAGAAATATTCCCATTTAAGAAGCATTATGTTTCTATGTTCAGTTAGTGACTTAGCCCTAAAGAACCCTAAATTAGTGAGCACCCATTGTTGACGGTGAGGGTGTTTTTAAGGTCTCGATAAAGGTTAAAAATGGAAAAGTTTCGAAAATGCGTTTTTTCGCAAATTCTAAATCTAAAAGCCCTAATCTGGCATCACAAAAAAACTCAAACTCAAAGAAATTATTTAAAGCCTTGAAAATGCGACTTTCTGATTTCCAGCTAAAAAAGGCGCGAAAAATGATTGACAGCTGCTGTCATTCACGGGGCATGTTATTTCATTCTCGCTATCCTGTGATTTTCTGTGCTACTTTTCGTTCGTAAAGATTTCCTACGTTTATAATGCAATGCCCAAAAGTGTAAAAGTAGATATTTCTTGGTGCCGTATTCAAAAATGGAGAGAAAAAAACACAACACAATTTAGTTTGTAATAATTTAGTTTGTGAGTAAATTTGGAAGCGGGTGTAAAGTTCAAATTAGGACAAAGAATGGCTGGAGGGATTATACTCAAGTTCCAAGAAATTAGAATCATCGAAGACTGAAAGTCCACAAAGAATGAAGCAATAAAGTTTTGTTATCTTCAATCGGCTAAAAATTTAAAGAGAATTCAAAACAGGAAGCTAAGGTTTGCCGGTTTGTTTCAGCGCGATGAATTTTTTTAGAATTGCAAACAGTCTGCTGTGTACATGGTGTGGTCGAGCTGCGCTTCAGTGGTTTTCCCTGCATGATATTAATTGTTTGCTTACTGTGGTGCCATTTTTCTGTACTCCTAAAAGAGTGTTTCTTCTTGAAATTAAGCTGGAATCGACACTATAGCTAACTAGTTTCTGTAGAAGTATCGAGCATCGGTGAACTATAATAGCTTTCTCGGTTCTGCGGCGGGTGTTTGTAAAACGCGGATACGGATGGCGGATGGCGGATGGCGGATGACGGATGGCGGATGGCGGATGGCGGATGGCGGATATGTTAAATGTATGGAAAAAAATATTTGGTTGAGCAGCTCTGGTTTTGATTC
The DNA here is from genome assembly GCA_030867875.1 of Actinernus sp. WN-2022. NCBI lineage: Eukaryota > Metazoa > Cnidaria > Anthozoa > Actiniaria > Actinernidae > Actinernus > Actinernus sp. WN-2022. The sequence goes on along the minus strand of JAOWCC010001368.1, from coordinate 25,898,751 downwards.
TACGCGTTTTGTGTGCTTCACTCGGGATGTATACATAAAAAATATCAGCTAGCGTACCGAATTATGTTATTACGTGTTGATATTTTCTCCATTTTCTCCTCCGATTAGTCTTTCTTGCTTTCGGCACAGCAGTGCAAACCCTGCTAGCAGAGGTTCTTTTCTCTTACCCTCTCTCATGCGCCACGGTATCTGGATTTCCATTGGCCAAGAAAAACGAGACAGTAAACATTGTAGATTTCCTATTGTTATCGGCAAGAGAAGGCGTGGGAAAAATAAAATAAAGTTCCTTCGTCGAGAGTGATGTTGCTTTCCGTGAGGTTTGACACAGCTGCTTTTAACGCTACTTCGAACTCGCTCACGCTCATGTTCACTCTAAAAACAGATGACATCTTGAAACTGCAGATTCTAGACTGGGCAGTGTTTTACAGTTAATTTCACAAAACTTTGGCCGCGCGGATTGCCAAGTTCGTTTGGAACTTGGGAACTATTTTCCGAAGTACGCAAATTACTTTTGTACCTGTCAATCAAATTGTGATCTTGGAACTTCGGTCAGAACTTCACAACAAAGTTGCTCGCGACGTTGAGAAGTTGGCGGTGAAGTTCGATCCCATTTTATAATTTAAGCAAAAATGTATCATCGTCTAATTTCCCATCCAGCCTTTTAGTTCGTCTGTCTCACTCAGTACTACAGTAGTGCTTGTGAGCCGGGTTACAAAGAATATTCCATAATAAAATGGGATCGAACTTCACCTCCAACTTTGTTGTGAAGTTCAGACCGAAGTTCCAAAGTTCAGTTGGAAGATCACAATTTGATTGACAGGTACAAAAGTAATTTGCGTACTTCGGAAAATAGTTCCCAAGTTCCAAACGAACTTGGCAATCCGCGGGTCATGACAAAGTGCGAGTCAGCGAGTCAGGATGCGAGTCAGCGAGTCAGGGTGCGAGTCAGCGAGTCAGGGTGCGAGTCAGCGAGTCAGGGTGCGAGTCAGCGAGTCAGGGTAAAGTTAATCAAATTTACAGTTTTGTACGGAAGCTTAGAAGGGACATTCATTTCGAGAAAAAAAAGACTGAATGTCCCTTCTAGGCTTCCGTAGTTTTGATAGAATATTATATACACTTTAGCAATGTTTTCGTAATTACATTGATTGCAAAATAAACAATTGTTGTGACAGTTATAAAATACAGGCTCCATACAAGCGTGATCGGTTATTTAAATCTGGAAATGTCTTCCCGCTTCTTATTCAGGGTCGTAATCTCTTTCCCGGCGACTGAAACCGAACACGATCTTCCGTAACAGTTATTGCACTGGTTTGGTCTGTTTCTTTACGCTGCCTTCTCTGTGCACTCATGATTTCTGTGAAATACCATGACAATGGTAACGCTACATTGAACTTGTCTACTGCGATATACTCATATACTGATCGCACTGAAGAGTTAACTATCGTGGTCTGCGTAGTCCTTCACTGAAGCGCGCAAAATCCATGAACAACATGGCATCGTGTTTCACCATACCTACTGCTCAACATCAAATACTGGAAAAATGACATTCTTAATGACAGATAAGTTAATTGTGTCAACAAAGTTCAGTGGGATGCCAGGAAACTTTGAAACCATTTTTCACGGCGTTATAAATGCACGTTTTGTAGCATGTATTCGAAGCTCCTGTACCTCTAGATTTAAAATCAGCGTGGACGCCTAGACATTTGTAGGAGGGTCTTTGTAGGATTTAACTCTTTCAATTAAACAACCATTTGACGTGCTAATTCCCGGATTTTCAGGTATGGCGACATTTTGTATGGCTAAGCGCTATTCCTTTTCTTTTGCAAGCTTAATTATTTTCTTCTTGACCATTTAAGTTCTTTCCCGTTGTTTCCATCGATTTTTCAGCGAGAACCAATGAAAGTCGCTTTGTTGATGTTTCCACAGGGGTCCGGTCAGTTTTATAATTTCCTCTCAGAGTTCAGTTTCGCTCGTTTTTCTTGTTCTGTCATTTTTTTTTCTGATACAATACTTTTCTTCTTTGCCCTCCTAGTTGGTTCATGTCATTTCCAGTTCGATAAATACTATTTTATACTCAGTTCAGTTTTTTGTGTATGGGCGTCAAACAGTTTCAACATCGGGTTCGGATTCTTGTTCTATTTCTTCTATTCATGCACTCAGTTCAGTTTTCTCGGTTCATTTCTAATCATGTCCATACGCTAGTAAAGGTGCTGTAATCTGGAACTCACTTTCCGAAGAAAGTAAGACAATTCAGTCAAGGAACTGAACTCTTCAAACCTAGACTCAAAAAACAGCTCATAGAGAACTACTAATTTCATTTTTTTCTTCTTATATTCCATCTTCTCTTCTAACTCTTGTATTTGCATCTCCCTACCTCCCTCCCCAAGTTTAAAAACCCGTGCAAGGTAGTTAATATTTCTTCGGTGGAATTGACTTCTTTATTGTTTTTGTCGAAACATGAACCTACGTGATTATTACCCCTGTGTCCTTTCTCTAGGTTGAAGAAATACCGGGTGGTTTTTTTCCCCTTCTTCGATCCATTTGGATCGGCTTCTAATCAGTTGACCCCCTCGAGTTGTTGTTTTTCGATAGCACTTAACTGGCTTCCCAGGGTCAAAATGTCACGGCTCGCTGTCGCATCGCCTCTAGCTAGTCTGGTTTTAGCTTTTATCAATTGTTTTGTTATTCTATTTCGTTCGCGAATTAATTCTCTTTTTATCCTCTTACTGAACTCAATTGATTTCTTCTTAACATTTAGTTTTAAGTAATCCCACCACATTCCCTGGGTTCCGAAGTTATCTTTTTCTTCTTTGATTTCCTCAATCAAGTTTTCAATTTCGGTAACGTATTCATTCTCCTTCAATAGGGAGGTATTTAATTTCCAAATTCCCGGTCCTCTCGAAGCAAAGTTATTCAGATTCAGCCTTTAATATCTGTGTGTAGTTTCATCGTCATTTAGTGTTTAGTGTTTAGTGTTATTGATATCGAGTGTGATAATATACAATTGTGTTGTATGTTATATATAGATATATATTATGTTTTCTTTATTTTTTTCGCTATTAGTTTGACCCATATTATAATGTCTATAAAAATATATTTCGGGATACCAGACGATTTTTTTTCTCCTTATGGCAATTACATTTACTAGACTCCATGTAAATACAAGACAGAGTATGAATAAAGACTTGTTGTTGTCGGGTTCAGCTCAGACTCTCTTCTGTTCTCCAGTTCGCTCATTTCTAAACTTCTCGGTTCTGTTCATCTCGGTTCTGTTCATGACCATCTCGGTTCTGTTCTGTATTTGGAGAATACTGATTCCGAAAGAACGGAGAAAAACGAACAGAGTCGAACCTAGAAACCATAGCCAAACAAAACAAAACCGTTAATGCTGTACTATATCACTCGTTCATAGAGTCAAAACCGGGGTCATGCGTTTCATGATGCACATCACGCACTGTAAATAGTTTATTTAGTTGTGTTCGGTTATTTTTTTTAACTCGCACCCTGACTCGCTGACTCGCACCTTGACTCGCTGACTCGCTGACTCGCACCCTGACTCGCTGACTCGCTGACTCGCACTTTACCAAGACTCCAATCCGCGCGGCCAAAGTTTTGTGAAATTAACTGTAAAACACTTCCCAGTCTAGAATCTGCAGTTTCAAGATGTCATCTGTTTTTGGAGTGAACATGAGCGTGAGCGAGTTCGAAGTAGCGTTAAAAGCAGCTGTGTCAAACCACAGGAAGCCCAAGCTCTGTTTATGTAAATTTGATTTCATAAGGGTTTGTATGGGAATTTTTAAATCTGGTTTTTCGATAAATATACTGTAATAAAGTGAATAAAACTTACCTGGTGTCTATGATCTGTGTCTTGGCTGTGTCTGTACGTAGTTTCAGCGAATTTGGGCCAATTTTGAATCCCTTACTCTTCATAGTAAATGAAACTACGTACAGACACAGCCAAGACACAGATCATAGACACCAGGTAAGTTTTATTCACTTTATTACAGTATATTTATCGAAAAACCAGATTTAAAAATTCCCATACAAACCCTTATAAAATCAAATTTACATAAACAGAGCTTGGGCTTCCTGTGGTCAAACCTCAAGGAAAGCAACATCACGCTCGACGAAGGAAATTTATTTTATTTTTCCCACGCCTTCTCTTGCCGTTAACAATAGGAAATCTACAATGTTTACTGTCTCGTTTTTCTTGGCCAATGGAAATCCAGATACCGTGGCGCATGAGAGAGGGTAAGAGAAAAGAACCTCTGCTAGCAGGGTTTGCACTGCTGTGCCGAAAGCAAGAAAGACTAATCGGAGGAGAAAATGGAGAAAATATCAACACGTAATAACATAATTCGGTACGCTAGCTGATATTTTTTATGTATACATCCCGAGTGAAGCACACAAAACGCGTAGAATCAAAACCAGAGCTGCTCAACCAAATATTTTTTTCCCATATATTTTAACATATCCGCCATCCGCCATCCGCCATCCGCCATCCGTCATCCGCCATCCGTATCCGCGTTTTACAAACACCCGTCTCGCGGCACATCCCTATGGCTAACGCTTTTGCCACCCAATTCAGATCATGTGATGTAAACAGATGCTACTCTGGGGAATTATTCCTTTTTCATTCTAATCACAATGCAGTCATGCCTATCTGAATAAAATTAATTTTCAAAGAGTCAATTCTCTAGAGTAATGTGTGTTTAAATCACATGATCTGAATTTGGTGGCAACAGCGTTAGCCGATTACCTCTATGTGCTCCTGAATCAACTCATTACACTAGACCTCATGCCTATGTGGTTTCAAAGAGCTTTTATATTAGTTAACTCCAAGGAAGAGCTGGGCCAAATCAGCCCAAGTGCAATTGACTCTTCGGAGTAGAGCCGAATTGATAGGAAGGACCAAATTGGAAATTCTTGGAGCCAAATTGGACACTCGTGGGGACAAATTAGTTTCTATTAGGGCTGATTTGGCCTAATTTTCCAAAACGGCTCCTTTAGGGGCTGAATCAGTCCAAGTGACTTTGGGGCTGATTTAGACTGCGAACAGTCCCTCCTTTTCCCTCCATCGCAAATTACTATCAATGGAGGGAAAAGGAGGGACTGTTCGCAGTCTAGAGCTGATTTGGCTTTTGGGGTCAAAACAGCTCTTTTCAATTTACAGTGTAGTGTCCCACTTAGTTTTGTATCTGCTATTCTCATCTGACACTGAAATAGTTATTAATATTATTTACGGACTTTAACAATTTACTTTTCAATTCCACAGTTTGCGCGGGTGTTTGTATTCGGTCCAATGCAACGGGTTATTTTCTGGGAATGTTTTATATTTAATATATAGGAACTAGAAGTAACGATTCATTATGCTGAGTGTGTGCGAGTAAGAAGAAAACACCATTTCTTTTATGAGTAACGTGGTAAAATATTCCAGTGTTTTAGGCGAGTTAGTAAATACTCACCTTATATCTACAAATCAAGGGTATATATATATATATATATATATATATACACTCACTGAAACAAAAAACTCTGCAAAAGTCTTACATATATCATATATATATATCCTTTATATTTCCATCAAACTTTCTTGACAGTTGTTGCTTTGGTAGACACAAAGAAAGATAATAGGCTTTGTTTTCCTTTGTGTTTGACGGTAACGAAGTAGCAAGTTCTGCCATTTTGGCAAGCAATGTTTTGATCACACATTTTCAATAGTTTAGTTGCTCAATAATCTAAGGGCCGGTTTACATGACGCGTTTACTGACCGGAGGCAAAATGTGTCACGAGAGGAAAATGAGTTATTTTGTGACTTTAAATTATATCCGAATCGTTATTGCAAGAAAATTGCGGCTTTTGAACTGATCCAAAATGCCCGTGTTGAACCTAAATAATTTGTTTTGATTTTTTTTAATTAGTACTACCACAATAATTTTTGAACTCATCTGGGTTAATAATATAGAAATGAAAGAAGGATATTTTGAGAGTATTTTAGTTTTTATTTCGTTAAAAAACGGTGCAGCGTTTAAGCCTAAGTTTTCTCGATTGAATCTCCGAAGCCACTTTGCGAATTTAAACAGAATGTCATAAGTTTTAAGATTTTTGCCTGATTCTGCTCAAATGTTCACAAATAGTACACTATGTAAAACCTCGGCTCTGATGTGCTCCTCTTTGAAAAATTATATCTCCAATTGTAGATATTTCTCAGCGATAGGATTTGGTGTATTACTCTTATGAAAGATTGAATTTATAGCTCAGAAACATTAAAAAAAATTGAGTTTTTGCAATTTTTCTACTGGATCGAAAGAAATATTCACAACTTTTGTTTTGTTTTTGGTAGCTCACTTTTATTTACTAAGCTTTGGCAAATACTTTTAACCAGCTTGGATTCTAATCACTTCCGTTGACAGAAAGCTACGGTCCTTTCAATTTTGACAACGTTAGTAAGGTGAGAAATTCAGAGCCCAAACTTTGGCCAATTCCGCCCAAGGGATTTCGATAAAATTTGCACCGTGTATGTGTGTTATAAGTTTGAACAGTTTCCAGTTATTTGAAAACAAATCGTTCGCCTAGATTTCGAGTAATGCCGGCCGGCTCGAAATGTCAAAAAAGTGGGGTTGACTTACGTCACAAACGTCATTAGTTGTCTGAACGGGTCAAATTTTGACATTATCAGTTGTCAGTCTATAAATTGTGCACTAGCTGTTTGTGAAGATTTGAGCAGAATTTGGCAAAAATCTTAAAAGTTATGACATTTTGTTTAAATTCACGAAGTGGCTTCGGAGCTCGAGTTAAAGTGCCTTATAAGCCCTAGCCAGAAATAATTTATTTGGGCGCAGTAAAGTGTCTTAAATCTATGTTCAACTATTTTTGGGCGATTTATTGTCGTAGTTTTACTATAAAAAGCATTACAAATCCTTGAAATGACGTCATTTAAGGGCGTTATGCAAATGTTGTCCTAAACTAAGGGCCTGTTTACATGACACGTTTAATCCCGCGGCGACATTTCTTATCAAATTTCTTTATAGTTGGATTAAGATCATTCCCTGTAAAAAAAATGTAATGTTATGAGGGATAAAGTCGTACACAAAACAACCAAGAGACCATAAACAACTAATTTTCATCTCGTGACACATCTTGCCTCGGGAGCAGTAAACGCGTCATGTAAACCGGCCCTTAGATTATTGAGCAACTAAAGAAAGGCGACTGACCGGCTACCGCTTTTGCTATTGAAAATGTGTGATCAAAACATTGCAGTCCAAAATGGCAGAGTTTCACGGTTGAACTTGCTACTTCGTTACCGTCAAACAGAAAGCATGAAACAATTAAGCCTATTATGTCTCTTTGTGTCTACCAAAGCAACAACTGTCAAGAAAGTTTGATGGAAATATAAAGGATATATATATATGATATATGTAAGTCTTTTGCAAAGTTTTTTTGTTTCAGTGTATATATATATCTATATATATACAAGCTTATATATAAGTACAATAAACAGAAAGTTTGTTTAACCTACTTTATATTTACCAGAAACCAACATGATTAAACTCGGCTTACTCTTCTCGTAACTCGTCATTAGCAGGAAAATTAAACATGTCAGTAAACCCCACGCGATGGTTAAGGCCAGAAGTTTCCAAACAGTTACGGTTGGTCGACAAGTCACATTCCGTGATAACGCCATCTACAAACTGTTGGATACTGAAGTCAAATAATAAATGTATACCTCGAAATATCTGGAGAAATCTCCAGTTGGAGAAATAGTACTGGAAGAATTGTTATGGTACAGAAAGTTTTTAAATGGTTCCTCAGTCAATGGTAATTAAAAATATTTTCAAGATCAGTTCGGTTGTCCAGGAAACTGACAATCTTCCACATAATTACGCGAGCTTGATTTGTGTTTTCCAAACTGTATGCCATTGTTAAGCAATACGGAGTCCACAGACACAAAACAGACAAGGTTAAGTGAGGGGTCATGAAAATGGATAGTACAGGGAGGGGGAGGGCCACCGAAAATTGTACAGATCCCCCAGTCCACTCCCCCCCCCCCCCCCCCCTTCGATAAAAAAACGTACCTTGCCTTAGTCATTGTCATCGGTCTGTAATTTAAAATATGTTCAAGATTAGTTCGGTTGTCCAGGAAACTGGCAATTTTTCACATAATTACGTTACTCGACTTTAACGTAGAATTGCGTTAAGCCTTTACCGTATATATATCTTCGCGGGTGTTTCTCGTTAATAGTTTTGTACGCGTACTTGATTGATGTTTTCCAAACCGGTAAAGTAACACGTGGTCTACATACATAAAACAGACAAGGTTCACTTTATATAAAGGATATACCATCCTTCTCGAACTGATTTAACTACACTATGTCAATTAGCTGATGGTTTACTCTCGGTTCGTATGTAAATCATCCTTGAGTTTGAGTCTTGAAAAGTGTGCGAGTGGCATTACGCTGGTCGGCCACTAATTTTGATTTAATGTGTTTCATTTATTCTGTTTTACCACTCGAAGGTAGACGGAGAACCTCAATAGGCTTAAAACCCCCTCTATGTAGGTTCCCGAGGGCCTACGATTTATCGTCCTTATCCGAGAAGACGTCAAGGTCTAACCATTTGCAGTTCGATTACAAAGACAGCACCTTCTACTCAGTTATTTTAAGACCTCGAGTGTTGGTCCGGCCGGGGTTTGAATTAACCCGCGACCTCCTGCACAACAGACCGGGCTTAACCACTGAGCTAACTGGGAGGCGGTTAATGATGAAGATTAATGAGGATATCTAAAAAGCCGCACACACGTTTTTCGTATTGTTAGGAGACACAGCAAAAACAGAAACGAGAGCAGCAAAGGAAGCGAGAACTAGGAGCGCCAATTGAAAGCCAAGGGATGCAGGTTGGCGCCTCTCTCTCCGCTGCGGTCCCGGGTTCGATTCCCGGCTCGGGCACCATATGTGAGTTAGGTTTGTTGTTGATTCCTTATGTGCATTCGAGGTGTCCCTTCTTCCCGCGACAACTTTCCGACATCATGAATACGCCATATAAACACTTTGTCCCTTCTCACCGGGACAACTCGGGGAAAATCGATCACACAGAGCACGCGCACTGTGATGCGATTCTTGGAATCAAAAACGTGTCGAAGAGGTTAGCTTTCCATATATTAAACGCTCGGTAGAGTTGTCCCTGCTAAAGGGGTAATCCTTCTACCCGGGATCCTGTAACGAGGCCTTAACTTTCGAAAACATGGATGTGAAAAGACGAATAAAACAAATGATCAACAAAATATTTCACGAGTAAAAGCTGTGTTCTAGATTGTGTTATTCTTTCGTATTGTGGCACTCTTCACATTCGGTTTCACTTGTGGAAGGATTGAATGCGATTGGATGAGGCACATACCGGCTAACGACAGGGAAGCCATTTCAATGTCACAACATATAACATGGTAGCCATGGCGTAAGTCGTTTGAGTAAGCTGAAGTTTAATACGATACGCGAGTACAAAACACTTATGATCTCAAAATGATATTTGAATTGTCCTGAAAACTGAAATCGCAATAAAAACAATTATTTTGTAGGACTGAATTTCTTTGAAATGAAATGAAATGCATACAAGAGTATCGAGTATTGTTACTTTGGCGTCGTGGATTCTTAAATTAATTGCTGCCACAGCGAGTGAGCCTGAAGCGAGCGAGCAAGGCAGTAGTAGTAATTTGTGTAATGTAGCCGATTTTTTGACGCATCGCATTATGGTTATGCGCAAGGAGATAAAAATCAATGCGCGCGAACATAATTTATAATGCAATCTGAGCGTTTACTACAGCGAGTCTAAATAAATTGTTAATTATCGTATTTTTACCACGATCCCTTCAGTGCTTCTTATTAGCGGAAGTTTACTGACCCAGGAAATATGTTATGTAACTTGATGATCATGCTAAGTTGACGACCGCCCATGTGTCACTGGAGTCGTTTAGTCGAGTGTGTTCACATGATGTTTCGGAGTCACTCACAATTAACAGACGTTCACACTCACTCAAGGAATACCCGTTGGCATTGGTTACGGCGCCATAGAGGGATAGTTCGGAGGTGTTTAGCTGCGATTTCCAAGTCAACTATTTTGAGGGTTAGAAACAGCAATGTAAATATTCTGGCCAATGATAGCCAATGAGCGTTCAAAGATATTTTAATCCCGGAAACTCATTTGACATGTGTACCTAAATTGGAAACGTGATTCTTCGTACTCTCCCTTTCCGTAGCTATTATCTTCTGCATTTTCGCTTTAATATGGAACAAAATTCGCGCTTTATTTGTGACGATGTCGATTTTAGATAGACCAAACTGAAGACCACAACTCCTATAGGAATCTCCTGTTGCAAGCCGCCACAACGAAACAGCAACTCTCTTTTGGATTGGTACAGCCTTCCTCAATCTCGTATGGTTTCGTCTGAGTTCTGGACCGACAATTCCACAAATAAAGTCAAAAATCGCTCTCGAAATACGAAAGTTCTGCTTCCACATCGAGTCGTCAAAACGGTTGTTTAACACTTGGTTAAACCAAAACTGTGGCCTTGGCTTGTCGACCAGTGGGCTGATTCAGTTGAATTCGCTGATTAATCCAGTGCCGTAATACGCCGGGCGTAATATTAAAAGTCTGCGTATTCTACGGCGCATCGAAACAAGTAGCGTTCTCAGCCTGCTCCTTACACGGTTCACTTGTATGGCGTGTGATCCCCGCCAAAATTAAGCATTAAATTTTCTTTTGCTAAACTAAATTGTGCTTATTGAATTCCATGCAGGCACTGATTGTGAGACTGACCAAATTCGATGATGGGAGCTAAATTTTATGCCCACTACCAAATTTGCGTTTCATTGGTGCCAAATTTCATTCCGAGTGCATTGTGACAGCCAAATTTTATTCCGAGTGCATTGTGACAGCCAAATTTCATTCCGAGTGCATTGTGACAGCCAAATTTCATTCCGAGTGCATTGTGACAGCCAAATTTCATTCCGAGTGCATTGTGACAGCCAAATTTCATTCCGAGTGCATTGTGACAGCCAAATTTCATTCCGAGTGCATTGTGACAGCCAAATTTCATTCCGAGTGCATTGTGATAGCCAAATTTCATTCCGAGTGAGTCGAGCCACCCGTGCCCAGTCCATCGCGCCGTCCGCCATGTGCCCAAACATGGCGGACCGAGTGCAAGTGGTCGATTTTATTCGTCAGATGTTGCGAACTCTAATAAGACAACTTGAAAACAGTGACGGCCGGTCCGATCATGTAGATGGTGTTTTGTACCGTATTGACTGGCTATACAACTCTCTACTTCGTTATGTTGGGGTTTATGAGCACCGCGTCAACGAGCACGTTATCAACCTTGTCCGCGAGGGTAGGGATCTGTTGCAGATCATAGCTTCCGAGCCGTAATGCTCCTCGCTCTTACAAAGTTGATAAGCTATATGTCGGAGATCGCGGTCGACCAAAATTCGCTGTTACAAAGGAACAAAGGAGCAGCTTTAATTTTTACTGGAAAAAGGTTTTACTATCCCAGATGTTGCTGGAATCATGCGGGATCAGTGTCAGGACTGGACGACCGAAAGGCGCTTACAAGAATTTGGTATAGCTGTTACTGAGGCGTTTACGTGTATTGATGATCAAGATCTTGATCGTGTCATCGCAGATATACTTAAAAGTTTTCCTTCATTTGGGTATCGACGAATGACAGGTGCTCTTTTAAGTCGAGGGATTAGAGTTCAACAAGTACGGATCAGGGAATCTATGAGGAGAGTTAACCCAGACGGGGTGCTTCTTCGAGCTTTAACGATAAACACAATAAACCGGCGAAAGTACAGTGTTTCTTCACCTCTGGCACTTTGGCACATTGATGGCAACCATAAGCTCATTAGGTAAGTTAACTTTGCGAGTTGTATTTTTATCGTGAACATGCACATATACAGTGCACATAGAGCTGTACATACGGGGGTACTCAGATATTTCCTCAGAATGAATGCGATAGGGATCGGGTGCAGAATTTTTGGGGTTCGAAATTCACGATATGGATTTTTCTGGAAGGCCATATTAGAAAAAACGTAAAGCCCTTTCGTCCTAAAAGTAATAGGTATGTAAGGGACTGTTCGTTTATTACGTCGCAGGGGGGCTGGTGGTTTTATGGGGGAGGTAAATTTTTTGAACATGCAAAATGTATGGGGGTAAATTTTAAAATTCTAAAGAAATAGAGGGGGTAACATTTTATAGAGAAGATTTTAGAAAAGAAGAAGGACGAAGAACGTCCCACAGGAAGTCCGATCGAGTAACAACGATTTAACTGGAGGAGTACTCGACATGAGCATGGAAATAAACGGTCAGCGGTAATAATATCGGTGATACCAGTTACGCCTCTTCTACCCTGGATGCCATGCAGAGATTGGGTTCTACTCTAAGCCAAAGCTTCGCTCCTCGATGGCGGCGCTTCGCGCCTTTTGCGTTAGAGAGGGCAGTAGAACCTCGCTTTTTAGTCGCGTTCAGAGAGGGCAGTAGAACCTCGCTTTTCGCGTTAGAGACGGCAGTAGAACCTCGCTTTTCGCGTTAGAGAGGGCAATAGAACCTCGCTTTTCGCGTTAGAGAGAGCAGTAGAACCTCGCGTTTTGCGTTAGAGAGGGCAGTAGAACCTCTGGCATCCAGGATACGCCTCTTCTAGTTGAAAATGACAATATTCAAGGTATGGAATATACTCCGGAGTTCAAGTAAATTAAGCTGTGAAAGCGAACTCCTTTGGAGAATGATCATCTTTGAGTACAACAAAGCTTCTTAATATGTGTAACTAACAACATTCAGGCCGAAGCAAGGGTCCAGGAGTTTGTCCCTGAAAGCGTGTCTGCAGGAGAAAACATGAAAAAAGACGAGTAGATTTTATAGGCTTCGTTAAAATAATAAATAGCCTTATCCATGCATTAAGCTTTCTTGAACAGTCCACAAGCCCCTGGCCACGTTTCCCTTCTGATACCTTTGTTGATTCATTGCTGGACCATACAGTGAATCCAGCCTATGAAGGAAATCAGGTCCATTGAGCGCTTGCAAAGAAGACCTAATTAATATATTTTCCTTTCAAAGATTCTTTTCTAATCTCTGACCTTTTGTCCTGCCAGTTTAATGCTAGTGCTAGTTCATCTGTCTCAAGCTCTGCTATCTTTGCTAGCTGATTAGCCGCCATTTTGAAACAAACATTTGAACCGTTTCGAATTGGTGACTAAATTATAGTTTTTGAGGAGAGGGGGGTAAACATTTGAAAACGTTTTTTTAAAAGGGGGTCTTAATTTAAGAAAAAATCAAGAGACGGGGGTAGATTTTTTATCCAGAATGTTTTTCGAAAAACCACCAGAACCCCTGCGACGTAATAAACGAACAGTCCCTTACATACCTATTACTTTTAGGACGAAAGGGCTTTACGTTTTTTCTAATATGGCCTTCCAGAAAAATCCATATCGTGAATTTCGAACCCCAAAAATTCTGCACCCGATCCCTATCGCATTCATTCTGAGGAAATATCTGAGTACCCCCGTATGTACAGCTCTATGTGCACTGTATATGTACATGTTCACGATAAAAATACAACTCGCAAAGTTAACTTACCTAATGAGCTTATGGTTGCCATCAATGTGCCAAAGTGCCAGAGGTGAAGAAACACTGTACTTTCGCCGGTTTATTGTGTTTATCGTTAAAGCTCGAAGAAGCACCCCGTCTGGGTTAACTCTCCTCATAGATTCCCTGATCCGTACTTGTTGAACTCTAATCCCTCGACTTAAAAGAGCACCTGTCATTCGTCGATACCCAAATGAAGGAAAACTTTTAAGTATATCTGCGATGACACGATCAAGATCTTGATCATCAATACACGTAAACGCCTCAGTAACAGCTATACCAAATTCTTGTAAGCGCCTTTCGGTCGTCCAGTCCTGACACTGATCCCCATGATTCCAGCAACATCTGGGATAGTAAAACCTTTTTCCAGTAAAAATTAAAGCTGCTCCTTTGTTCCTTTGTAACAGCGAATTTTGGTCGACCGCGATCTCCGACATATAGCTTATCAACTTTGTAAGAGCGAGGAGCATTACGGCTCGGAAGCTATGATCTGCAACAGATCCCTACCCTCGCGGACAAGGTTGATAACGTGCTCGTTGACGCGGTGCTCATAAACCCCAACATAACGAAGTAGAGAGTTGTATAGCCAGTCAATACGGTACAAAACACCATCTACATGATCGGACCGGCCGTCACTGTTTTCAAGTTGTCTTATTAGAGTTCGCAACATCTGACGAATAAAATCGACCACTTGCACTCGGTCCGCCATGTTTGGAATGAAATTTGGCTGTCACAATGCACTCGGAATGAAATTTGGCTGTCACAATGCACTCGGAATGAAATTTGGCTGTCACAATGCACTCGGAATAAAATTTGGCTGTCACAATGCACACGGAATGAAATTTGGCACCAATGAAACGCAAATTTGGTAGTGGGCATAAAATTTAGCTCCCATCATCGAATTTGGTCAGTCTCACAATCAGTGCCTGCATGGAATTCAATAAGCACAATTTAGTTTAGCAAAAGAAAATTTAATGCTTACTTTTGGCGGGGATCACACGCCATACACTTGAGCTCGAACACGCTCTTGTTGGTTTATGAACTGAGGCGAAAAAACGAAGAAATCGTATGCGATTGATGATGATAGCGAAAGCAAATCACGACTGAACAAGCCCGCGCTTTTGTTGTTTACATCGAATGAGCGAATGAGCGGGAAGTATAATTGACATATTTTTGCATCGTATTTCACGTGCGTGTTTAATGTGAACGCTTGCTAATTGTAAGTAACTCCCTATTAGTGCTAGTTGTGAGTGACTCGAACCTCTAGTGTGAGCGTACGTATAGATTCATAGTTTGGGGCGGAGATACAGATGAATATTTTCCAAAGAGCAAGATCTTTCCACTTATGAATATGATTAGCAACAAATAATGTTCGTCTATTACCTTTGATAAAGTCAAATCGCGGGATTCAAAACACGCAAAAATTAGCATATCTGAATTGCAGTTGATTTCAAGTGTTTACGCTTCATCGGACTCTAACGTATGCCTGCCTGTTTTGAGAGACCATCAGTTTTGTTTTGCTGGGAATCTTTAAAAAATGTCGGGAATTGGTGTACTCAGGAAATTTACCTGGAACCTGGAAATTAATTATATATTAGGACAAACTGAGAATAAATTGGGCAACTTTTGAGAAAACAAGCCACAGCTCAAACAACAGGCTTCAGTCGTAACTGATATAATAATAATAATAATAATAATACCTTTATTTTAAGAGGGTAGCACTAAATAGTGTACAAACACTAATGAACTTACCTCCACAACAGATTCATATCAAACAATTTATTGAGAAAAGTGTCGTTCCTGAGGGCTCCCTGTGATATTCCATATATGGTCAATATATTCCATATTTGGAAAGCAGGACGGATCTTCGAATTCTAGAACACGTTCAGAAAGTGTAGCGAGCCGGCTGAAGAGAGGCGGATACAAGGTAGGCTACAGGAAGTGCGATTAAAAAAATCGAATCTTTTTTTGAAGATTTGATAGCGAAATTTGAAAATGATGAGCGTATGCCTCACTAGCATCTAGTCAGGCCCAAATATTACTCTGAACGACACCAATTGTTTGATATGCATCTAACGCATATCACACCTTGACATTTTTGTTACCCAATAATATATATATATATATATACACTCGTTTTCAAAAACATTGCACTGCAAATATATATTCTTCATTGTCAAATTTGACAGCTAAAACAATGGAGAACAAAAGGTATATATATATAAATCAAAAGCAAAGTTTTTGAAAACGAGTGTATATATATATATATATATATATATATATGCACTCGTTTTCAAAAACATTGCACTGCAAATATATATATACCTTTTGTATTCTTGTCAAATTTGACAGCTAAAACAATGGAGAACAAAAGGTATATATATATAAATCAAAAGCAATGTTTTTAAAAACGAGTGTATATATATATATATATTTTTCCTGCCAAAGAGCTAATGTAGCTTTCTTCGAATACATTTAATTGCCTTAACTGAGCGGCAGCATTCACTACCTATTAGGTTTTCTTGTTAATACGTTAATTCGTCTCTTCAAAAGACGAATTAAATCTATTCGACTAATGCGCGTGGCATTATTGGCCGTGTTTCTAGCGGTAGCGATTCACACATTGAAACCTCTGTTAATAGTCGATCATGCCGCAGTTTTCAACGACATTCTGGATGGTTTGACTTCATTAATTTGGTAGAAGCGTTTCAAAGCGAGCTATATCGCAACATTCGCAATAGCCAACTAATGCTTCTGCCGGCATTCCAGCCAGACACGTCTTCATTACTTTCGAATACTGAGCATTTATTACAAAATGGCATTTCGCATTTAAGGCAAAATGTATTTTGTGACGTTCAAAGCACGAACTACACATTTCCGGCGGAGCGTCATGCGGCAATCACTTCCGATAGGCCGCCATTTCGCCTTCGAAATCGCCTTTGTACAGCGCATGCTCACCAGGGGGGAATCAGTGTTTGGGAGATGGGGGAG
Source organism: Actinernus sp. WN-2022 (assembly GCA_030867875.1). Taxonomy (NCBI): domain Eukaryota; kingdom Metazoa; phylum Cnidaria; class Anthozoa; order Actiniaria; family Actinernidae; genus Actinernus; species Actinernus sp. WN-2022. The sequence continues at coordinate 25,882,131 of JAOWCC010001368.1, read as the reverse complement.
ATGTTGTTTTCACGGTTTTGGCACAATCCATACTATTTGCATGATTTATTTATTATTTTACATAATTTATTAATTTAGTTCGGCGCGTGTTAAGAACGACGTTTGCCGTAAAGTCGCACCAGAGTCGTATTTCCCGACTTGGCTACTCGAACATCATGCCGGACTCGTACCTATTGAATAGGTCGATCTCTATTGCGGCAAACGTCGTACTATCCATGAGCCTATTTCAAAATTAATAGGTTCGACTGAATTAAGTTCATGGCTAGTTCGACGTTTGCCGTAGGCCTGATTAATTAACTTTGAAAGGCTTTCTTTTGTGGGGAGGTGACAAACCTTTGATACCTGCCACGAAGCAAAACAAAACAAAACACAAACAATTGACAAGAACATTTTGTCCAAAGGTAATACAAACATTGAATCATCTGTGAACCTCCTCCCCTCTTCTCTCCACAGCCTCTGTCCTTCCACTATTCTACAGGAAGCCCGGTCAGATGATTCAGTTTTCGTATAATAATATTAAGTGCACCTAATGTTTATTTAGACATCAATTCCTTGTAATCTTTAGAGTCTCTAAAAAACATTTTTCAAGGTTTTTCCGAATTTGGAGCAATTCTTGAATTTTAAAATCGCCTTCGAAAACTCGCGGTTATGTTTCACGACCGCGTACTGGGAGACTGGGTCGAGTATAGACGAGTGACGTCAACCCAGGGAAGCGTTCTTCGTTGACCATGAGTTCTTGAGGTCAATAATAGTGGTAGCGAGAAGATTGGGCTTCTGTTTTAAGATTTATTAGACTTCTTAAGCTTTTCAACTACAGTAGCTATTTCAGTATGTCTATTAGCGAGTCAGATGCGGAAATATTAAGCTGTTCGGATTGCTCCAATAACTCTTTTTTGACGAGAGAGGTCGAGGAGTTGAACCAAGCCCAAGGCACTTCACGTTCAGAACGTCAAACTGAAACTGAAAGCGAGTGGGACAGCGACGAAGTGACGTATGCAGACGAACCATTAGCCGATGAAGAGTGGTTAGATGAATACAAAAGGTAAATGAAAGTGACAGAAGAGTTGGAGAAGGAGCTCAACAACCGTCTTGGTCGGATTACTGACATAAAGTCTTTTAAAGACATGGTGAGTTGGATTCGTCGAGTTGCTCAAAATTCAGTCTTGCCAAAAAATTTGCTTACCACTACCAGTTACGTCATAGAAATCAAACAACAAAAATTACAGGTCTTATTTTGTAGGTGTAAATGTGAACTAAACGATCTGCAAAACATAAGCGAGTGTTACTGCTGTACCGAGTTGGAGGGCTGTGTAGAAGCGTTGACCAGCGATCGGGTGATAGAGGACGTTGAACCACATGTCGTTCTCAAGTGCATAACACAGCATCCAGGATTCGCCCCAGTTTGTCTCGAGAAATGGGCTGGACGGTATCCGGTCGTTTCGCCCACGAGTCGTTTCGCCCACTGTCAGTTCGCCCACGTCTCGAGTCGTTTCGCCCACGAGTCGTTTCTCCCACGTCTCGAGTCGTTTCGCCCACGGCTCGAGTCGTTTAGCCTACGTTTGAATTGAAGTTGATTGAACATGAAATGGACATGGTAGTATTTTCTTCACAGATCGCGACAGTTCGTAATGGTTTGAGATCATTGCCAGATATTTCGACTTCTCGTTCTTCGAGTCCTCAAAGAAGGCTTCTCTTCCACCAGTTGGCTTTGAGCTTTGGCTGTGTACCCGTGGATAGGCAGTGACAAAGAAGGTATCTTTATTGCCGTTGAGCCTGGGAATCCACGGTTTACTTTGCCCTTCGATATTTGAAAACCTTCTTTGGAAATCATCTGCCGTAAAATGTGCCGAACAAATGGCCGACCCTTTAGTTGGCTGCCACTTTGCTCGCTTCGTCTTGACAAAGTTCACCCAGCGTTTCCTTCTCTTTCTTGCTTCAGGGCGATTGTCATTCCAAAAAGGAATAGTATGTAGTACTATTCCATTTTTGGAATCCGGTGTATTACTACAGCCGCCTACAATGCACCGATTCGGCATATTACTTCGCTTTTCCTTTCACCGTCATACAAATCTCGTGAATACTTCTTTGGAAGTTCCTGCGTAGACGTCACGACTCAAAGTAGCACCAGGCTCCCAATGCGCGGTCCTGAGATCGTGCGACTGACTGGACACTAGTTTTTCGGCAACTTTAACACGTTTTTATTATACCAAGAATTGCTCCAAATTCGGAAAAACCTTAAAAAATGTTTTTTAAAGACTCTAAAGATTATAAGGAATTGATATCTAAATAAACATTAGGTGCACTTTAATCATACAGATAATATACACGTGGCCCTCAGCATATAGCCTGCTATGCAGCCGTATTTTTTCACTCTCGTAAACTCGAAGAAAAAATGTAACGTCTGCTTACCCGAGCGCTTAATTATAAATATAGTTTCCAATATGCACACCTCATTGTGTTATGGACCAATCAGATTTTACCTTTCATATCCTGGAAGTGACGTAATGTTACATTTAAAAGAATTCGGACATTTACATTTGTTATCGACCAATCATAGGAAAGTGTTCACGGCTTTGATTGGACAGAAAAGTAAAACAAACGTGCTGACGTCATGCTTGCATATTGGAAACTAATTAAGCGCTCGGGTAAGCAGACGTTACTTTTTTCTTCGAATTTATGAGAGTGAAAAAATACGTCTGCATAGCAGGCTACTCAACATAAAGAAAAGAAATAAATAGTTACTTAATAACAGTAACAACTAAAGCGCTAATAAAAACAGTTTCAAATTACAACTAAACAATCATTGAAAACATTGAGGCTGCGGTGGAGCTGGGAAGCGCAGCCCCGGGACCGGGGTTCTTCAAGATAAAAAGGGTAGGGGTGACCGTGGAAAAACCTCGAAAAATACCCTAAAAATACCAAACCGTGAAAATTTTCTCACCCTATAAAAATGTACCTCATGGTCTAAAAATCACCCTGAAAAATGGATTTCCTGCTTGGACTAAAAAATACTAAATCGCCGATTTCAAACCCTAAAAAATACGACGATCACCCCTACCAGCCGAATATAGGAAGAAGCATGTAAAACCGCTCGCCTCTCACCTCCGTGACCCGAGTTCCCGAGCGCGGCGCCATATGCGAGTTGAGTTTGTCGATTCTCATCTATACTCCTAGGGTTTTGTCTCCGGGTTCTCCGGTTTTCCTCCCTCCATAAATCAGCATGCGAGTTGAACGTTGAGTATAGAAAATATATGTATAGTAAGAAGTGTCAGTGTGGAATGAGTCTTGGTATATTAGCATATCTTGCTAGAAGCCTAATCAGCCTCATTCACCTATCTATCTATTTATTGCGTTCGACGAAGGAGAACGAATCCTAATCTTGCGTTGGACTCCCTGTGCTCATGTGTGGGTTATCTGTGCTTTCCCAAGCAAAAGAGATTTTTCGTTGGGTGGTGTGGCACACTTTCGGAATAAATTATCTCGGCCGGGAAACTGGTAACTACACAATGCTCGCCTCGTTCGGTGCTTGGATTCTTCAATGCGATGATGTTTAAAAAGTACGAAACTGTAGGATTTATCAATGCCCGCGGAAAGTGTGTACTACTTCTGGAGCATTGGGAAACTCTGATGTCCTAACTATATCAAGTCAACCATGGTGGTTTATTTTGTCGGCACGGTTGAAGACGTAATTTGTGCTGACCTATCGGACAGACAGAGTAAATCTGCGATTGAATATTCCGTTGGCTTGCTCGCTGTACAGATACGAAAACTACAAACATCAAGATAATATAAATGTAATCATACCTGAAGGGAAATATTAGACAGACGGTCGTGTGAGACTTGTGAAGATTTAGCTTTTTAAACAATACGTAGTACGTATGTGCGTATCAACACTCCATTCAGGCAAATTAAGGGTTGATCTATATCACACTTTGAGTTCGATAAGTCAAGGAACTTCTAAAAATATCAACACAAGGTGAGGGAAATTTAAAGTACTCTTTATTGCTGTGTACGTGCATGTACTCTAATCGACAAAGGCAAAGATCATGTGTGCATGCATGATATGTTGACATATATAAGATACAGGCACAATTAATCTACCAACATTGATCAGAAATTATTCTGCAATAACAGTGGACACTCCATATTCTGTGGGCAGCCTTGGCCTCACTTGAAGAATAATTTGAATGCTCTGAAGGAAATGGTGTGTAGTTTATACTCATGGGTAATGTAGTTCAACTTCTACACTGGAGTGTAATCACCAACATTTGTCAGAATAATTTTGTGGAGCCGACCAGGCTCTCGAGTTTTTTCGGAAATGTTAGTTTTCGGGTCGGGCTTGGGTTACCTGTGGGCCGAGCGAGGCCCGGAGGCGAGTTACAGGCTCTCGGGTTTTTTCGGAAATGTTAGTTTTCGGGTCGGACTTGGGTTACCTGTGAGCCGAGCGAGGCTCGGAGGCGAGGCCTCGCTCGACCCACAGGTAACCCAACATTTCCACCCGACCCGAAAACTAATATTTCCGACAAAACCTGAGAGCCTGTAAGCAGGCTATGCTATACACCACATGGTTAAACTATCAATATCTCGCCTTGAGAAATAATTTGAGATTGTCAAAATTAAGACCCTACCTATCTACATCCCATTTGCTTCTCAAGTGCCTCTTAAATGTTTGCTGTGAAAACCTTTTTGAAGCAACAAATCGTTCAGTAACATTCGAGGCGTCTTCCATTTACTAGTAAAGTCTCTCGATCTGCCGTTCGGTTCGAGACAGGGAGAGATTACCTTTGTAAATAATGCAGCAGAAAAGCATCGATGGATATTTGGAGAATTTACAAAGAAGTTCGAAGACACTTTTACGGGAAAGAACAGTTCCTTGAAGAGAATAGCGACAGTTTCACCACTGAGTGTTTACCCGCGAACGCGACTGGCGACGTGAAAAAAGGTACATGTTTACAGAACAGCCGGCCGGTTATTTTGCAGGACACTTTCAATCCATTTCCAGTTGTTTTCCTTACGAATTTAAGGTCTTTGCCAAATACAAGCACTCCATTGAAACTCATCAACGATCGACCATCGCGAGTCCAAAACAGAAACAAATAATCCTGCCGTCTTCTCTGATGAGTTACTTATGATAATTATGCGAAATTATAAAATATGAACCAATCAAAGATCACTACCAGGTTTTCTGGTTGTGACATCACCGGCTATTATCACCGGCTATTGGATTCAGACGTCTCTCTCGGGAGGAACGAACCAGAGGAGACGGCTGAAATTCAGGCTACATTATCGCATTGTTGTGGATTTCACGAGGCGCTAGACGAGCTAGTGAATCAACGACAATTTTGACCATACAATGACGCTTAACGTGGTAAATAAGAGAACATACCACGGTAAACTATTGTAAATTAGTTGATCACACGCAAAGTTGTGTAATTTGTGGGAATTTTACTCGTCAAATTTATTTTTTCTCACCTTTAGGCTCGAAAACTGACTCGTAAAAATACCCAACCGTATTACACAACTTTTCGTGTAATAACCTCTTTTTACTTATGATGATGATGGAATGCTCTACCCTATATTTACATACAGGTTTCTGGGTCAGACCTAGTGCTCTGAACAAGCCACACCATTGGTTAATGAACGAGTGTAGCCAAGCACAACAAAGAACATGGCTTTTCAAACAATACAACAATGGCTTACCAAACAATACAACAATGGCTTACCAAACAATACAACAATGGCTTACCAAACAATACAACAATGGCTTACCAAACAATACGACTAACCGTAACCATGCAAACAAACCACAAATCCCCTTCCGATCAGCTAGGACCTTACCGGGGTAGTATCGTCGTGTACCGTTGAGATCCGTGGGGAATCACACCTCGCGCGCTCGGTGGGTTGTCGTACCGCTATTATAGTATATATTATACTATAATAGAATATTTTATGAACATGCTAATGAAGTTGATATAAATCTGGTAAAAGAAACGACTCCAATCAGCGAATTCTCTCGTGGTCTAATGGTTAGGGTTTGGGTTGGTGGTGGGTAAGCCATTGCATTGATTCTTAACCGGCCCGGGTTCGAATCCCGTTTAGGCGGTAATTTGTTTTATAGTGAGGATAACATATAATCGTTCTAAAATTTCTAAGTGTCGATTCCGATGTTCGTATAAAATTTCTGAGTCTCAAATTATTCATAGCGAACGTGGATAACAAAGGGAATTTTATGACGCAGTTGGTTAAACGGTACACGACGATACTACCCTTACCGGAGTTTCTCACTGGTGCTATAAAAATTAGAGCAGCCGGGACTATCTTGTAAGGTGTAGGTCTTTGAAGATCGACTGAAATAGGCAACATGCGCAATCTAAATTCTGGATCTAAGGAACCTTTTCTGTATATCATATTTACTGTGGCAATCCAACCCTTTTTAAAGCGAGTTAAACTAATCCAACAAAAATAATTATTAATTGCCAGAGAGAACTCTAAACTAGTTTCACCGAATAAATTTATGCAAATAAGTAATTACTGTTCGCATGTATGTTATTGCAATAGACGTCGCTAATAGTGGTTTTATTAGTTTTTGAAATTTTGTATGCGTTATTCTTTCATAAGTGTGAGTCTTCTTCATATGGTAAACTGAGTGTGTTGTGTAAAATCAAACAATGAAGATTACAAAAAAACGGTGTGTGCAAAGAAGTGCGTAAGTAACTCTTGATCACATTCTAAATTCTCCCTTATAAAACAAAGAAATTGAAGGAGAATTTAGAATGTGATCCCTTCGATTAATACGGCATGCTCCACTATGCATGCAGTCGCGGCTCCAGAAGGTAAAAAGGGATCGAACCCCCCCCCCCCCCCCCCTCCTCTCTCTCTCCTTCCCTTTTATATAAAAAAAAAAGTTGCCATGATCGAAGCCCCTTTCGAACCCCCCTCCCTCACCCCGTCAGAGAATCTGGATCCTCCCCAACTTGCCTTTGAACATGGCAGTATAACCCAGTTTCAAGATCATGCGCAGCTGTACAAATTCTTTGTTTCAACTGGCGGACCACTAATAACAGCACTTATTCATGTGCTGATGTGGCCGTGTTTAAACTAAACGGAGTAAGAATCCCAGTCGACGAGGAGACATAAATTCAATACAACCCATCGAAATAATGTAATTTCATTTGATACTTCTTTGTCTTTGGAGACTGAAAAAGGCAAAAAGTGCCATCAAAAATCTGGATCTGAGTAATCATCTTCATCCCATCCTGATTCAATCTTTCCTGCCTCAGCGAAGTCCACCTCCTTGTCATACTCAAACTCCTCATCCTCTGGTCTAACTCTGTTATTTTCAAAGTCAATATCCATTGCTACTTTGACTTGATTGAGTTCTACATCTTGCAGCTTGTTCAAGTCCTTGTCTAGGTCAATGTTTACTTCAGGTTTGCTCTTTGATGGTGGTTTGGGATCAAGGCCCTTCATCTTGTCTTGTATCATCTGGAGTAAATTTTCAATCTACAAAAAGCATTTTAAAGAGTAATTAATTTATCAATACCAACAACAGTGAATGATGCTGTCTGCAAAGCCCAAATAGGTACCAGAAAACTTGTGATAAATAACTAAGGATATAATATTAAGGATTTTAATTTTACGATTTCGTTATCCCAGTTACAATATTTTGTTCATTAATCTTTAAATGCTCATTTTAAACCACAGGCTTACCATCCTGTAGGTTTGTTCCTCAAAATTTGTTTTGGGTTCCCTGTGGCTACGAATTGAAAGATTACCGAGAAATGATACGGAGTTAGATTATCAATCCTGGAATGAAACTTTAGCGGCGATACTGACCAGAAATTCTCTTTCGCAAAACTCGCTAAATAGAAAGCTTTCCCCCTAAAAAACACCACACAACACTCCAATAACTACTAATCTCTATTTCTTGAGTAGAGCACAGTATCGCTAAAGTTTCATTCCAGGAGTGAAAATCTAACTCCGTATCATTTCTCGGTAATCTTTCAATTCGTAGCCACAGGCAACCCAAAACCAATTTTGAAATACAAACCTACAGGATGGAAGGAGCTGTGTGATTGTAAGAGGTCTCATCGCGTAAGGGGCAAATTAAGAACATTTTATATTGTTAAATCCAATGTGAGTTTTGAAAAGCATTTAAGTTGCTAACGTAAAACACCGCCATGCCGTAACCAAAATAAGAATTTCGGCACATAAGTTGCCGGTTGAAACTGGTCGATATAGAAATATTCCTTACGACGCTTGAGTTTGTGATATTTGTGATGGTAACAAAATTGGTGATGAATTACATTATGCATTTGAGTGTAACCGTCATAAATTCATAAGGATGAGAGGTTTTTCTCAAATCTCTTTATAATATTAACGATAGTTTTCGTTTCTTCGACAATAAATCCTTAATTTTATATCTATTTTCAATGAAAGATGAATCTATTATGAAACTTTCTTCAAAGTACTTTTATGAGATTTTTTATGAGATTTTGGAGTTATCGAAAGAATTATTATAAGTATCGATGTTAAATTGTATTTGACATTTATTTAGTACATGTATATGTTCTATTGTCATTTTGCCAATGTATCTGTAGAGATATAAGGTTCAATAAAATTATTCATATATGAACTGATAAACCTCGTGCACATGTGGAATGGTTAAGGTGGCTCGTGGGTATTTTCACAGGCGAATGGGTATCATAAAGTTTGTGGTCGATCATTAAGATTTTTTGGACCATATATTTCATGATACTGAAGAATAGTAAGAATTCCAAGATACCTGTACAAAATATTTTCGAAGATATAAATGTAGTACTATAGATTACGGGGTATAGAATTGGAAGCGGCGATCATAGCTGCCTGAGATTTTCCATGAAATTTGCAAACATAATATTTTGCGGTAACATTTATATCTCTTTTGCTGTACAAGTTTCCGTTCCATCGATTTTCTTGAAACTCGTTACTAACAAAGCTCATGGGTTAGTTAATATAAAAATCTATCGCATCATTTTGAAGATTTTCGCATTTTACTTAAAAACAAGTGGTCGAAAGAAGCACTTATATCTCCGAAAATATTTCGTATCTTGAAATTCTGTTTTGTGTTTACTATTCTTTAATATCATGAAATATATGATAAAAAAATATCTCAATGATCGGCCAAAAACTTCCCGCTGAAAAGTGCGAAGCTTTACGATACCCATTCGCCTGTCACAATACCCGCAAGCCAACTTAAATCAAAGAAAATGTGCAAAAATGACTACATTTCAATGATTAGCATTGAGGGAGGCCACTTTAATTGTTTGTAGCCAATTAACAGTCACCAATCGAATACTGACTCCAGGCGTCACGATGTGTGGAAACGTTAGCTCAGTGGCTAAGCGTCGGTCTGTTGTGCGGGAGGTCGCCGGTTCAAACCCCGGCCGGACCAACACTCAAGGTCTTAAAATAACTGAGTAGAAGGTGCTGCCTTTGTGAAGCAATTTCGTTCACGAGCTGTAAATGGTTAGACCTTCACGTCTTCTCAGATAAGGATGTAAAATTGTAGGCCTATCAGTGGATGAAGAGCCACCTCGTGGATATGCCACTGATTAATCCCATTGTTATTGTTATTATGAATATGGTCTGTTTGCATGTGGGAGTATCTGGGATCACTTAATGATATCAAAACTTAAAGTGCCTATAAGCCTTAGCCACTTATCTTTGATTTAAAAGTCAAACTGGAAAACAAAATGACCGACATAGGAAAAAATAATAATTATAACCTGGCAATTTCATTTATTAACGAATCAAATTTCAATGACGTCATCTAAGGGATAACCTAATTATGGTTTATTTTGCACTGTTTGTATGTCAGCTCCACTTATTAAAATATCATTCTCTCAGATTGTAAGTATCACATGTCGTTTTTCAGGTGTCAGACATGTGATACATATTGTTGTACATGTATGACAAAATCTATTGTTTTCTAGACTGCGAACAATCCCTTTATTTTTCTTGGTCTCTGGTCACGAAAAACTCGAAAAACGATGTTTTGGCCGAGCGCGGATTGGGCGCGAACGAACTCCCCGGAGGGTAGGAGGGTGGGGGACTATTTTTCTGTTGTACCCCTCCCCCGCCCTCCTATCCTCCTGGGATTTGGTCCACACTCGGCCAAAACATCGTTTTTCGAGTTTTTCGTGACCAGAGACCAAGAAAAATAAAGGGACTGTTCGCAGTCTAATTGTTTTCTGACAATAGGGACCACTAAAAAAACGTCATCAGATCCAATATGGCGGCGCCCATGCTCATATTCTTTTTTTTTCAAAAACTAAAATATATTCTCCAATTTTGTCAACATATTTTCAACAATTTAACGGTAACTTGTTCCAATAGCCAGGGTAACTTCCTTTAAACCTGAAATAAAATTTACCTGCAACATATATGTTGTAGGTCAAATTGGCACTTTAATATATTTTATAATAACATGTAAAATAATCTACAGCAGGTAATTAACATGTGTTTAACATATTTCTTTTATCAGTTTCCTGGCCATTATTATCCATAATAACCACATTCAAGACCTCGAGTGTGCATTGTTTTATTATAGAACACAGAAAATCATCTTTTTTTGTTAAATATGTTACAAAATTTAATGTATGTAATGTAAATTATATATATATTACTGATCTCCAAATTAGACAACATACATGTACATGTACTGTAGCTTAACATTCTTTACTTCTCTTTACTTTACATGTACATGTACCTGTTTCTGTGACACTTTCTCCAGGTATTTACCATGGTGTGAGTTGCTTTTAAGATCTTTTACAGTTTCAGGTATGCTGCAAGACATTGCATATTTAACAATTAGACCTACATGTAATGCTTAGGAAAGATAAACAAATCTTCTATAGGTAAGAAAATGAAACAAGCAGAGAGGTTAGGACTATGACAGAGTGGACATTATGATTCACCACCTACGAATGTTGCTAGAATCAAAGATGGAGTTAAGTTATGGATATAAGTTATGGTATTCCTTGCTAATTAGAGGTGCCCCATTATTTGTGTTAAAGGGGACCCAATGTCTATACAAAGACGTATTCGAAAGAAATACTGTAGGTCTTGCTATTTTATTTCTCTGTGTTGCACATCTTTGAAGAGAAAATTAGTTTTCAAGTTCAGAAAAGAACCGATTCTCCACTGTTAAATCTACAGTAGCTTGTGTGGTGGCTCAATTCAGTGCAAATTTCCCTATATTTATATCATACATGTACATGGCAATTTTACATGTAGAGCGGATTGCTTTTGTTTTGCATTTGCTCAGTTTTCCGATTGGCTGTGAAAAATGTTTTGTGATTATCAGCCAATCAAGTGCTAAACTAAAACCAAACATTTTGGTCCATCACACCATCAATCATCACGCCATCCACGATTGCGTTTACTTTTCCTCATGATTGGTTCAAGTAAAACCTGAATTACTTCAGTTTGTGATTGGCTCATTGTAGTTTTACTTGCTCCCGTGATTGGTTCTGTGAGGTTTTGGTTTTACGACACCCAATCGAAAACTGCTCTATACATTGTAGATTGTACCAACTGAAGGAAAAGCAATCACACCTCCAGTAAAAAAAAACACAGTAGTCTGCAATTAGAAGCCATTGATTAACTAGTTAAGCTTTTTAATGTCAAGGACATGCAGCTACAAATTTATTCCCCTGTACCTGCATGGTTATAACAAATTACAAGACTTTAGCCATGTACATCTTGTTCATCGATAGCAGAACTCATTTAAATTTCGAATACATCTTTGTATTACATGTAGATGTTGGATTGATTTAGTGTTCAGTTCTCCTTTAATAACGTGATTGACTGCATGCAGACTTAATAATAATAAATTGTAATACATGTAACTATGTACATGTATGTTGTACATACATACCTTGCTTCCACGCTGAATTTTCTGATAGGTACTGATCTCCTATGCAATTTATCTAAAAAAATAGCAAAAATGCTACATGT